>SJYC01037696.1:0-10961 GCA_006408675.1 Madoqua kirkii
ATGATTGCACAATTTGTACAGAAATACAAAAAAGCTTCGAATAGCCAAAGCAATCTTGAGAAAGAAGAATGGAAGTGGAGGAATCAACCTTCCTGACTTCAGGCTCTACTACAAAGCCACAGTCATCGAGACAGTATGGTACTGGTACAAAGGCAGAAATATAGATCAATGGAACAAAATAGAAAGCCCAGAGATAAATCCACACACTTATGAACACCTTATCTTTGGCAAAGGAAGCAAGACTATACAATGGATTAAAGACAATCTCTTTAACAAGTGGTGTTGGGAAAACTGGTCAACCACTTGTAAAACAATGAAACTAGAACACTTTCTAACACCATACACAAAAATAAATTCAAAATATGAATTAAAAATCTAGATGTAAGACCAGAAACTATAAAACTCCTAGAGGAGAACATAGGCAAAACACTCTCTGACATACATCACAGCAGGATCCTCTATGACCCACCTTCCAGAATACTGGAAATAAAAGCAAAAATAAACAAATGGGATCTAATTAAAAGCTTCTGCATAACAAAAGAAACTATAAGCAAGGTGAAAAGACAGCCTTCAGAATGGGAGAAAATAATAGCAAATAAAGCAACTGAAAAAGAACTAATCTCAAAAATATACAAGTAACTCCTGCAGCTCAATTTCATAAAAATAAATGACCCAATCAAAAAGGGAGCCAAAGAACTAAATAGACATTTCTCCAAAGAAGACATACAGATGGCTAACAAACACATGAAAAGATGCAAAACATTACTCATTATCAGAGAAATGCAAATCAAAACCACAATGAGGTACCATTTTACGCTAGTCAGAATGGCTGCTATCCAAAAGTCTACATGCAATAAATGCTGGAGACGGTGTGGTAAAAAGGGAACGCTCTTACACTGTTGGTGGGAATGCAAACTAATATAGCCACTATGGAGAACAGTGAGGAGATTTCTTAAAAATATTTAAACAGAACTGCCTTATAACCCAGCAATTGCACTGCTGTGCATACACACTGAGCAAACCAAAACTGAAAGAGACACGTGTACCCCAATTTTCATCGCAGCACTGTTTACAATAGCTAGGTCATGGAAACAACCTAAATATCCAACAGCAAATGAATGGATAAGAAAGCCATGATACATATACAGAATGGGTTATTACTCAGTCATTAAAAAATATATATTTGAATCAGTTCTAATGAGGTGGATGAAACTGGAGCCTGTTATACAGAGTGAAATAAGCTGGAAAGAAAAACACCAATATATTATACAAACGCATATATATGGTATTTAGACATATGGTAACGATAACCCCATATGAGAGACAGCAAAAAAGACACAGATGTATTGAACAGTCTTTTGGACTCTATGTGAGAGGGAGAGGGTGGGATGATTTGGGAGCATGGCATTGAAGCATGTATAATATCATATATGAAACGAATTGCCAATCTAGGTTCAATGCATGATACAGGATGCTTGGGGCTGGGGCACTGGGATGACCCAGAGAGATGGTACAGGGATGGAGAAGGGAAGGGCGTTCAGGATTGGGAACATGTGTATACCCATGGTGGATTCATGTAGATGTATGGAAAAACCAATTCAATATTGTAAAGTAATTAACCTCCAATTAAAATAAATAAACATAATAAAAAAAAAAAAAGAAAGCTGAGCACTGAAGAATTGATGCTTTTGAATTGTGATGTTGGAGAAGACTCTTGAGAGTCTGTTCGGCTGCAAGGAGATCCAACCAGTTCATTCTAATGGAAATCAGTCCTGAATATTCATCGGAAGGACTGATGCTGAATACTTTGGCCACCTGATATGAATAACTGACTCATTTGTAAAGACCCTGATGTTGGGAAAGACTGAAGGCAGGAGAAGGGGATGACAGAGGATGAGATGGTTGGATGGCATCACCGACTCAATGCACATGAGTTTGAGTAAACTCCAGGAGTTGGTGATGGACAGGGAGGCCTGGCATGGTGCAGTTCATGGGCTCGCAAAGACTCAGAGACATCTGAGTAACTGAACTGAACCGAACTGAACTGAACTCTGTGTTAACCTCATAGTGTCTGAGCAAAGTCTGCTAAACTGAGGCTCTCTTCTTGCCATCTCTATATACTGTCTCAGATATAACCTCAACTTTCTATCTTCTGAGAAAGTCAGCAGCAAACATTTTTCAGAACAATGTATTGTAATTGAGTTTTCCCTCTCTGTGCCATAAAATTTTAAATTATTTGGTCTTCACTAAACAATGATTTCGAGGTTGTTGCCAGTTTGCAATGATATGTTAACCTCATAGTGTCTGAGCAAAGTCTGCTAAACTGAGGCTCTCTTCTTGCCATCTCTATATACTGTCTCAGATATAACCTCAACTTTCTATCTTCTGAGAAAGTCAGCAGCAAACATTTTTCAGAACAATGTATTGTAATTGAGTTTTCCCTCTCTGTGCCATAAAATTTTAAATTATTTGGTCTTCACTAAACAATGATTTCGAGGTTGTTGCCAGTTTGCAATGATTTAATAAAGGTTTGGCTAAAGACGTTGGTATTGTTATTTTTTTCTTCCATGTGCATAAACTAAAATTCTATGAAGAAAACTTTTAATTCGTTCCATTTCTTTTTTTTATTTATTTTTAACATTTTTATTTATTTATTATTTATTTATTTATTTATTTATTTATTTTTATTTTTTGTTTAATGCTTATTCCATTTCACAGCACTGCATTGGTTCTGCCATACATTGACATGAATCAGCCACAGGTGTGGATGATCTCCCCATGTTAAAGCCCCCTCCCACCTCCCTTCCCTGCCCATCCCCCCGGTTCATCCCGTACACCGGCCCCAAGCATCCTGTATCCTGTATTGACTTCTAGTTTATAGAGCTACAGATTAAAGTTACTGATTTTTTAATATATGCAGCATCACATATTTTATTAAATTATTATCCAGGAAGCAAATATTTGTATTATTATAATCATTATTGGTATCATCTATTAACATATATATATATATATATATATATATATGTATTAGTTCAATTCAGTCACTCAGTCATGTCCGATTTTTCGCGACCCCATGAATCTCAGCATTCCAGGCCTCCCTGTCCATAACCATCTCCCAGAGTTCATTCAGACTCACGGTCATCAAGTCCGTGATGCCATTCAGCCATCTCATCCTCTGTCGTCCCCTTCCAATCCTTCCTAGCATCACAGTCTTTTCCAATGAGTCACCTCTTCGCATACAGTGGCCAAAGTACTAGAGTTTCAACTTTAGCATCATTACTTCCAAAGAAATCCCAGGGCTGATCTCCTTCAGAATGGACTGATTGGATCTCCTTGCAGTCCAAGGGACTATCAAGAGTCTTCTCCAACACCACAGTTCAAAAGCATCAATTCTTCGGTGCTCAGCCTTCTTCACAGTCCAACTCTCACATTCATACATGACCACAGGGAAAATCATAGCCTTGACTAGACGGACCTTAGTCAGCAAAGTAATGTTTCTGCTTTTCAATATACTGTCTAGGTTGGTCATAACTTTTCTTCCAAGGGCTAAGTGTCTTTTAATTTCATGGCTGCAGTTACCATCTAAACTGACTTTGGAGCCCAAAAAATAAAGTCTGACACTGTTTCCACTGTTTCCCCATCTATTTCCCATGAAGTGATGGGACCAGAGGCCATGATCTTTGTTTTCTGAATGTTGAGCTTTAAACCAACTTTTTCGCTTTCCTCTTTCACTTTCATCAACAGACTCTTTAGTTCTTCTTCACTTTCTGCCATAGAGTGGTATCATCTGCATATATGAGGTAATTGATAGTTCTCCCAGCAATCTTGATTCCAGCTTGTGTTTCTTCCAGTCCAGCATTTCTCATGATGTACTCTGCATATAAGTTAAATAAACAGGGTGACAGCGTGCAGCCTTGACGTACTCCTTTTCCTACCACTCTAGTCCTGGGTGTTCATTGAAAGGACTGATGCTGAAGCTGAAACTACCTGATGTGAAGAGCTGAGTCATTTGAAAAGATCCTGATGTTGGGAAAGATTGAAGGAAGGAGGAGAAGGGGACAAGAGGATGAGATGGTTGGATGGCATCACCGACTCAGTGGACATGAATTTGGGTTAAATTTGGGAGTTGGTGATGGACAAGGAGGCCTTGCATGCTGCAGTTCAAGGGGTCACAAAGCGTCGGACATGACTTAGCAACTGAACTGTAATGATTAATATATTTTGCAATGGATCTGGGATATTATAGGATTTAAATGAAGACAGAATATTTAAAGAAAATAAAAGTGTTAAAAAATTGTGAGAATAAAAATGTGTTTAATAAATAGTGGTAAACCAAAGAAGGAGATAGATAGATTTGATTATATGGAATTACTGAAAATTGCAATTTAGAGCATAACATGGTGTTCTATTTCCATATCTGTACTGTATTAATAAAAATGACTGACTACTTGGAGGCAAAATCAAGTTTTGGGGAGCTGCAGGCTGAATTGCGTAGAAAGAAAATAATTGCGGATTCTACTATGCTCCTAAATTCTTTTTGTAGTACTTAAAATGTACTTTTTAACATTCTTTAAAGAAAGTTTTAGGTTTTTTTATGGAAATAAAGTGCATCTAATGTTAATTCACATATTGTTCAAAAAAATCATTAGTATATATCATTTTCCTTGCAAATTCTAGTCCTCAAAATTTAATGATAATCTTGAAATTATTTAATTCATATTTAAAGGTTGAATTTTATTGTCATGATGTTATGGCAAAATAACAAGAGAAGTGATTATTTTTTGTGTATCAGTGAGTAGCAGGGTTTAAACTTCTATAGCTCTTTAGTTTTATAAACACTTCTATAGCTCTTGCAGAACTTTAAACACTTAACATATTTACTTAAATCTCTTAATTAATACCAGTTTAAAGAAAAAAAAACAGGGGAAATGAAGGTATATAATTTACACAATGAAACATATCTATTAAAATAGGACCTAGACCATCTAGTCTGAGTCTGTGCTCTTAACACATAAGATTCATATTAAAACATACATTAAGGGAAAAATGAAAAGGGAGGGAATTGGGATGGGGAAAAGGGGATTACAGACAATGAGAGATGATAGTTAGATAGCTAAATGATAGAGAGGTAAATGATAGATAAATGGTAGAAAATTCATAGATTATGTAAATATGATGATAGCTATAGATAGGTGATAGTAATATAAGATACATAGATGACTATGGATAATTAGATAATATAGATAGATGATGATCGTTATTGACAGCTGGGCTTCCAAGATGAGGCTAGTGGTAAAGAACCCATTTGCCAATGAAGGAGACATGAGACTCAGATTCAATCCCCAGGTTGGGAAGATCCCCAGAAGGAGGACATGGCACCTACTCCATTATTCTTGCCTGAAAAGTCCCCATGGACAGAGAAGCCTGTATTTCATAGGGTCACAAAGAGTTGGGCACTACTGAAGCAAATTAGCATGCATGCACATTGACAGTTCAAGGATAGGTAATAGACAAATGATGGATAGATAGATAGACAGATAGGACCAATGGACAAATGGCAGGGAGAGTTACAGATAGTTTGCTCTCTGATTACTCTCTGCAACTCCCACTGACAGGCAGAATAAAGAAAAGTACTGAATGTTCTCTCTGCTCTTCAGCATCCTTCTGCCTTTCTGTTTAGAACCTCATATGGGGAAATATCTCCAGTCTGACACTTGCAAGGACCCAGTTGTTTTTCAGCCACACATCTCACAGGCAGTAAATCAAAGGTACTCATTGCTGATACAAGTAATTTTAGCATCATTATGTTTCCTTTGATGTATGAGCAGAGGATCTGAATGATTGCAACTGAGTAAAACAACCATGATTTTGGGTTATTTTACTATAGAAAGCATCTTTTGCCATGGATCACTGTTTTATTTCAAGGAGATTAGTTCTTCTTAAGCAGAAAAATAAATTTGTAGCATGAAACCTATATGTAAGTCAGGAAGAAACAGTTAGAACTGGACATGGAACAACAGACTGCTTCCAAATAGGAAAAGAAGTACGTCAAGGCTGTATTTTGTTACCCTGCTTATTCAACTTATATGAAGAGTACATCATGAGAAATGCTGGGCTGGAAGAAGCATAAGCTGGAATCAAGATTGCTGGGAGAAATATCAATTACCTCAGATATGTAAATGACAACACCCTTATGGCAGAAAGTGAAGAGGAACTAAAGAGCCTCTTGATGAAAGTGAAAGAGGAGAGTGAAAATGCTGGCTTAAAGCTCAACAATCAGAAAATAAAGATCATTGCACCTGGTCCCATCACTTCATGGAAAATAGATGGGGAAACAGTGTCAGACTTTTTTTTTTTTTTTGACTCCCAAATCACTGCAGATGGTGATTGTAGCCATGATATTAAAAGATGTTACTCCTTGGAAGGAAATTTATGACCAAACTAGATAGCATATTGAAAAGCAGAGACATTAATTTGCCAACAAAGGTTCGTCTAGTCAAGGCTATGGTTTTTCCAGTGGTCATGTATGGATGTGAGAGTTGGACTGTGAAGAAAGCTGAGCACCAGAGAATTGATGCTTTTGAACTGTGGTGTTGGAGAAGACTTTTGCAAGTCTCATACACTGTAAGGAGATCCAATGAGTCCATTCTAAAGGAGATCCGTCCTGGGTGTTCTTTAGAAAGAATGATGCTAAAGTTGAAACTGCAGTACTTGGACACGTCATGTGAAGAGTTGACTCATTCAAAAGACTCTGATGCTTGGAGCGATTGAGGGCAGGAGGAAAAGAGGATAACAGAGGATGAGATGGCTGGATGGCATCACCAACTCGATAGACATGAGTGTGAGTTAACTCCAGGAGTTGGTGATGGACAAGACGTCTTGTCATGCTGCATTTCATGGGGTTGCAAAGAGTTGGACAAGACTGAGTGACTAAACTGAACTGAACTACTGTGTAGCTTTCAGAGATGCGCAAAATTAACTGATAATGATACTTACAGATGCTATTGAGGACAAGATATATTCAGTCCAGTGTTTCGCTCATCACCCAGAGGATGAAAGACAAAGGACACATTCTCTTCCTTGTTTCTCTGCATTGTGAGCTATGGACTAAAGGATAGGATGATGCATCTTTTTACCAGAAGCAGATGACTGGGAGCTATTGCTCCTGGTTGCTAATGTTACTTGCTGTCAGTTATTTCAAGTGAAAGACAAGGTAATAACATTGGATTAGAAGTTGCTCCAGGTCAATTCCATATATCAAATTGGAAAATGGATCCTTTTTTCTTGTATATGCTTCTGAAGAGATCAAATTAATGAGGTTGAAAAAAAATAACTTTTTGTCTAATATCACATTATTGCATCATAGTCTTTTAATTTTTTAAATTTGGTTGGATACATTGCTAATCATATTTTTGCTTATCATCTGCATTAGCATATTAGATGTGTATCCAAATGCTACTGCATAAAATTTGCTTTTTCTGATATTCTAAAATTCTGTGTCTTTTACAATGAAATATATTACTTGAATAAAGTTTCATAAATCAAATTTATTTTAAAGTCCCTCTTTGGTGACTTTCTTGGTGCTTCAGTGGTAAAGAATGGTAAAGAATCTGTTTTTACCATTGTGAAGAAACTGTGGGTTCCATTCCTGGTTGGGGAATGAAGAACTGGAACACTGGGGGCAACTAAGCCTGTGTATGGCAACAAAGAACCAGCATTAAAAAAAAAAAGCAAAAATAAATAAGTAGGGCTGGTCCTAAGATGGTGGAGGAATAGGATGGGGAGACCACTTTCTCATCCACAAATTCTTCAAATGAACATTTCAACGCAGAATAAATTATAAAAAACAACTTCTGAATGCTGGCAGGGGTCATCAGGCACCCAGAAAAGCAGATCATTGTCTTCAAAAACAGGTAGGAAAAGTATAAAAGATAAAAAAAAGAGAGAGAGACAAAGAAGGTAGGGAGGAAGATCCGTCCCAGGAAGGGAGTCTTGTTCAAAGAAGGGAGTCTTAAAAAGAGAGAAGTTTCCAAACACCAGGAAACACTGTCGCTGCCGAGTCTGTGGCAAGCCTTGGAAGAACAGAGGGCAGCATAACAGGGAAGACAAATAAATAAATAAATAAATAAATAGAACCAACAGATTACGAGCCCAGTGATAACTCCCCCATTGGAGAACCAGTTCAGATGCTTGCATTCGCCACTAGCAAGTGGAGGCTGGGCAGGGAGGCTTGGGCTGCAGTGCTTTTTAAGAATTGGGCCAGAATGCTGAGAGTGTAACCAGAGTCTGGCTAGCATACCAGACTGTGGGATAGCTACCATGAGAAAAGCTCTAACATAAGACACTGCCAGGACCATGCACAGAACAAAGGACTGAACAGAAATAGCTGGCTGTAGACCATCCCCCTCCGGTGACAGGCAGCCAGAGCCATAAGGGCTGGAAGGGGGCCATCACAGCCCTGGAGAGACTTTACCTACCAAACTGCAAGCAGGCTTCTTTTCTAAGACTCCTTGGTGTCCTGGACAGTCACCATCTAGCTGAAAAGAGGTTCCAGTGGTACACACAGAAAAATGAGCAGCAGGGATGGGAAAGGCGATAGTAGCAGCAACCATGCTCGCCAGACACCTGAGCTACTTGGTCCTGGGAAGGGCACAAAATGCAGGCCCAACTGAATCTGCGCCTCTGAGGGCTACCTGAGAGCCGAGCCTGAGTGGCTTAGACTGGGGAGGTGCATGCAGCCTAGGGCAGGCCCCAGATGTTTCCCAGAAGAGCAACGTAGAGCCTGAGTAGCATGCACCATGTGCAGGGGCATGCCCAGCGTGGTTCAGACACTGTAAGCACACACCAGTGTTATTTGTTTGCAGCATCCCTCCCTCCCCACAACGCGACTGAACAAGTGAGCCTAAAAAACAAACAAACAAAAAAAGTGTCCGCCACCGCCCCCTTTGTGTCAGGGCAGAAATGAGACACTGAAGAAACCAGCAAACAGAAGAAGCTAAACAGAGGGAACCACCTTGGAAGTGACCCCACACTGCCCAAAGAAAGTCTCAGATATATCTTTACTATTTTTACGACCATTCTCTTTTTTGGTGTTGTTGATGTTGTTGTTTGTTTTTTCTTCTTTTCTTTTTCTTCTTTTTTTAACATTTTAAAATTTTTCAGTCCTCTATTTCTCCTTTAAATTTCATTTTTATAACTTACTATTACTTTTTAAAAAAAGACCCTATTTTTAAAGCAAATGCCATATATATATTATGTGTTCTTTTTAATAATTCTCATGACTTTTCCTTCTTCTTCTTTTCCTTAATATTGTATTTTTGAAAATCCCATCTGTACTCTAGATTTTTAACCTTTGCTTTTTGGTATTTGTTTTCAATTTTGTATATTAAAAACCTCAATCTTCAGTACCCAATTTTACCTGAGAGCGAGATTACTTGCTTGACCATTCTCTCCTTCTCTGGACTCTCGTTTTTCTCCACCAGGTTGTCTCTGCCTCCTCACTCTCCCTTATCTTCTCTACCCAACTCTGTGAATCTCTGTGTGTTCCAGACGATGGAGAACACTTAGAGAACTGGTTACTGGCTGGATGTATCTCTCTCCTTTTCATTTCCCTCTTTTACCCTCCTGGGCACCTCTGTCTACTTCCTCCCTATCCTCTTCCCTGTATAACTCCATGAACATCTCTGAGCAGTCCAGACTGTGGAGCGCACATAAGGAAGTGATTACTGGCTAGCTTGCTCTCTCCTCTTTTGATCCCACCTCATCTTATTCCAGTCATCTCTAACTCCCTCCTCCCTCTTCTCTTCTCCATGTAACTCAGTGAACCTCTCTGGGTGTCCCTCAATGTGGAGAAACTTTTCATCTTTAACCTATATGTTTTATAATTGGTTCTGTATATATGGAGAAGTCTTGAAGTTACTGTGAAAATAAAACTAAAAATCAGAAGCAGGAGGCTTAAGTCCAAATCCTGAGAAGAACAGAGAACTCCTGAATCCAGGGAACATTAATCGATAAGAGCTCATCAAATGCATCCATACCTACACTGAAACCAAGTACAACCCAAGGGCCAACAAGTTCCAGAGCAAGATATACCATACAAATTCTTCAGCAACACAGGCACACACCACTGAGCTTCAATATACAGGCAGCTCAAAGTTACCCCCAAACCATAGAAATCTCATAAAATTGGTTCTGTATATATGGAGAAGTCTTGAAGTTACTGTGAAAATAAAACTAAAAATCAGAAGCAGGAGGCTTAAGTCCAAATCCTGAGAAGAACAGAGAACTCCTGAATCCAGGGAACATTAATCGATAAGAGCTCATCAAATGCATCCATACCTACACTGAAACCAAGTACAACCCAAGGGCCAACAAGTTCCAGAGCAAGATATGCCATACAAATTCTTCAGCAACACAGGCACACACCACTGAGCTTCAATATACAGGCAGCTCAAAGTTACCCCCAAACCATAGAAATCTCATAACTCATTACTGAACACTTCATTTCACTCCAGAGAGAAGAATTCCAGCTCCACCCACAAGAACTCAGACTCAAGCTTCCCTAACCAAGAAACCTTGACAAGCCACTGATACAACTCCACCCACAGCAAGGAAACTTCATAATAAAGAAAACTCCACAAATTCCCAGAATACAGAAAGGCCACCCCAAATGCAGCAATATAACCAAGATGAAGACACAGAAGAATACCCAACAGGTAAAGGAACAGGATAAATGCCCACCAAACCAAACAAAAGAGGATGAGACAGGGAATCTACTTGGGAAATAATTTCAAATAATGATAGTGAAAATGATCCAAAATCTTGAAATCAAAATGGAATCACAGGTAAATAGCCTGGAAAAGATGTAAGAAAGGTTTAACAAGGACCTAGAAGAAAGTAAAAAAAAAAAAAAAACAGTCAATATATAATGAATAATGCAATAAATGAGATCAGAAACA
>SJYC01037700.1:0-11472 GCA_006408675.1 Madoqua kirkii
GTTTTCCTATCTATTGGAAATGAAGTGATGGGACCAGATGCCATGATCTTAGTTTTTTGAATGTTGGGTTTTAAGCCAGTTTTATGCAACTTATATTATCTATCTTAGGGAACAACGGTATACAAGCAAAAAGCTTCAGTGAGCTTTCTTTTGACACCTCAAGGAATAACGAATAATGCTAGCTTCTAGATCCTGCTGTCTCATAACTACTAGAAGTTTTTGTTGTTGTTGTTGTTCTTGTTTGTTTGTTTTTGAGAATTGTATCTACTTTTACAGCTTTCTTTCATCTTCTGTGGAGGAAGCATTCTATTTCATATCTGTGTTATTTATTTATTTGTTTGTTTGTTTGTTTTTCTCAATCAGCTGGACAGAGGAGTTATGAGTACTACAAGAGCAGGGATGGAAAGGCTTGAGAAAAGCTACTGCTGCTCCTGCTAAGTCACTTCAGTCATTTCTGACTCTGTACGACCCCACCAGGCTCCGCTGTATCTGGGATTCTCCAAGCAAGAACATTGGGTGGGTTGCAATTTCTTTCTTCAATGCATGAAAGTAAAAAGTGAAATTGAAATTGCTCAGTCGTGTCTGACTTTTAGTGACCCCATGGGCTTCAATCTACCAGGCTCTTCTGTCCATGGGATTTTCCAGGCAAAAGTACTGGAGTGGGGTGTAGTTGTGTTTTCCTGGTGAGAAAAGTTAAGAGGTGGTGAAAAAACTTCAGCAAAGCAGCAGATTTCTAGTCTCTGTTATATAACATAACATGGTTTCTTATTTTTAGAATATCAACAGTTCACTTAAAAGAAACAAACAAATGTGACTTATAACCATACATAATTCTGTTGTAATTTTGTGTATTTCACAATGAAGAAAACAGAGGAATGGACTACAATGGTACTTTCATTTCAGTTCTCCATGCTTCTTTATTTGGTACCAGGCGATATGAACTGAGGCCAAGCTGTTAAATTGTAGGCATTGCCAGGTCTGCTGGAAAGACGTTTTACGTACTTATACCAAAGCTATTACAAATCTTGACTACTTTCCCCATCTCTCTTTTTCTGTGCTTAGCTCCCTAAGGGCTGTTCAATCAAGACTCTATAAAAATTGTTGAACTGTTCAGCTTTTTATTGAGAGCCTTGATGTTATAGCCCCACAGGAGTCCACTGAAGAGAGGATTAGCCTCATTACAGTAATGAGGCAAAGAGAATGCCCAGTACAAGGAGAGGTATAAAACCAAAGACTGCAGTGCACTGTAATTGACCAACTTAGTCACCTTTAAAAAGGAGGAAGGTGAGCCAAACACCAACATCAGAAGAAAACTAATGCTATAGGACAAAGAGCTTTCATTCATAACTTGGGCTTACTCATTTTTATTTACACACAAAAAAATGGAGCCTATTAAATAGAATGATCTTCTACTAAAATGTTACGTGCATATGGATATAGAGACATTTGCTTATGCTTCATTTCATACATAAAGCCTCTCTATTAAGACAGGCTGTCTTTCTCTCTCTCTCTCTCTCTCTCTCTCTCTCTCTCTCTCTCTCTCTTTTTTTTTACTTTCCTAAACTGAAATTCTGTCCCAATTAAACACTAATTTCCCATTCCCCTTCCAGGCACTCCCACCCCCTGGCCCCTGGTATCTATCAATGTACTTTGTGACTTTATGAATTTGACTAGTCTAGCTGTTCTCTATAAATAGAATTGAACAGTGTCTGTCTATACTTAATGTATTGAACTGCATTTTTAAGGTTAAATTTTACACATGTCCTACAGAGTTTCAACAAGATGATGAATTCTGAAAATGGATGATAAGGAACTTGCACAGCAATGTGAATGTATTCAGTGTTAATGAACTGTACAGTTAGGTATGGTTAACATAGTATGGTTTATATTATGTGACTTTTACCACATTTAAAAAAAAAAAGGCCACCTTTGAAACATCTTTTTTATCATTGTAGAAAAATCCAATTGCAACTTATTAGCCACATGTCAAGAACTTTTGCTTTGACATCTTGTCAAAATATTCAAATTTATTTTAATAAATTTTGTTTAAAAATGTTAAGTATAACCCATAGGAGCTGGAATAACTTTATATATGGGAGGAGAAGAGTCACAGTATAATCTGGAGAAATAACTTATGAATCCCTAAGATGTCTAATCTCATTTGAAGATCTCATTCATTCAGTCAGTCACTTGACTTGATCAGGCACTCTATTTGTGCTTGGGGATACAGGCATAAATAAAACCTAAATCCTGACATTAAGGCATCTGATCAAATCACGTTAAGTGACTAGTAAAAGTTAAACAGCTGCAAGAACAATATTAATATTTGTTTCAACAGAGACAAAAATATGAAACAGTGATTATTTTGATTTTAATTAATCAAAATTAATAATTGAGCAATTATTTTGGTAATAAGCTCTAAATTATTTGGAAAATTGTACATTCTTGGTTAGTGCTAAGTTCTGTTGAATATGAAGAAATAAGTGTGTTTCACATAATGAATGTGTCATGTTTTATAAATTTTATACAAAACTTAGTAGATAAGCTTGTCAGTTCAATTCAGTTACTCAGTCGTGTCTGACTCTTTGCGACCCCATGATTCACAGGACGACAAGCCTCCTTGTACATCACCATCTCCCGGAGTTCACTCAGACTCATGTTCATTGAGTCAGTGATGCCATCCAGCCATCTCATCCTCTGTCATTTGCCTCACCTCCTGCCCTCAATCCCTCCCAGCATCAGAGTCTTTTCCAATGAGTCAACTCTTCACATGAGGTGGTCAAAGTACTGGAGTTTCAGCTTCAGCATCATTCCTTGCAAAAAATTCCCAGGACTTACCTCCTTTAGAATGGACTAGTTGGATCTCCTTGCAGTCCCAGGGACTCTCAAGAGTCTTCTACAACACCACAGTTCAAAAGCATTAATTCTTTGGAGCTCAGTTTTCTTCATAATCCAACCCTGACATCTATGCATGACCACTGGAAAAAGCATAGCCTTGACTAGACAGAACTTTGTTGGCAAATAATGTCTCTGCTTTTGAGTATACTAACTAGATTGGTCATAAATTTCCTTCCAAGGAGTAAGCATCTTTTAATTTCCTGGCTGCAGTCACCATCTGCAGTGAATCTGGAGCCTAAAAATAGTAATGTCTGACACTGTTTCCCCATCTATTTCCCCTGAAGTGATGAGACCATATGCCATGGTCTTAATTTTCTGAATGTTGAGTTTTAAGCCAGCTTTTTCACTCTTCTCTTTCACTTTCATCAAGAAGCTTTTTAGATCATCTTCACTTTCTGCCATAAGGGTGGTGTCATCTGCACATCTGAGGTTATTGATATTTCTCCCAGCAATCTTGATTCCAGTTTGTGCTTCTTCCAGGCCAGCGTTTCCCATTATGTACTCTGTACATAAGTTAAATAAGCAGGGTTGCATTATACTGCCTTGATGTACTCCATTTCCTATTTGGAACCAGTCTTTTGTTCCATGTTCAGTTCTAACTGTTGCTTCCTCACCTGTATATAGGTTTCTAAAGAGGCAGTTCAGGTGGTCTGGTATTCCCATCTCTCAGAATTTTGCACAGTTTTTTGTGATCCACACAGTCAACGGCTTTGGCAAAGTTAATAAAGCAGAAGTAGATGTTTTTCGGGAACCCTCTTGCTTTTCCTATGATCCAGTGGATGTTGGTAATTTTATCTCTGGTTTCTCTGCCTTTTCTAGAATGAGCTTGAACATCTGAAAGCTCATGGTTCACCTATTGCTGAAGTCTGGCTTGGAGAATTTTGAGCGTTACTCTACTAGCATGTGAGATGAGTGAAACTGTGCAGTAGTTTGAGCATTCTTTGGCATTGCCTTTCTTTGAAATTGAAATGAAAACTGACGTTTTTCAGTCCTGTGGCCACTGCTGAGTTTTCCAAATGTGCTGGCATATTGAGTGCAGCACTTTTACAGCATCATCTTTCAGGATTTGAAATAGCTTAACTGAAATTCCATCATCTTCACTAGCTTTGTCATAGTGATGCTTTCTAAGGCCCACTTGACTTCACATTTTAGAATGTCTGGCTCTAGATGAGTGATCACACCATCACGATTATCTGGGCCATGGTAATCATTTTTTTACAGTTCTTCTGTATATTCTTGCCACCTCTTCTTAATATCTTCTGCTTCTGTTAGGTCCTGACCATTTCTGTCCTTATTGAGCCCATCTTCGCATGAAATGTTCCCTTGGTATCTCTAATTTTCTTGAAGAGATCTCTAGTCTTATGCATTCTGTTCTTTTCCTCTATTTCTTTGTATTGATCGCTGAAGAAGGTTTTCTTATTTCTTCTTGTTATTCTTTGGAACTCTGCATTTAGGTGCTTACATCTTTCCTTTTCTCCTTTACTTTTCACTTCTCTTCTCTTCACAGCTATTTGCTTTTTTGCATTTCTTTTCCATTTGGATGGTCTTGATCCCTGTCTCCTATACAATGTCACAAACCTCATTCCATAGTTCATCAGGCACTCCATCTATCAGATCTAGGCCCGTAAATATATTTTTCACTTCCACTCTATAATCATAAGGGATTTGATTTAGGTCATACCTGAATGGTCTAGCGATTTTCCCTACTTTCTTCAATTTAAGTCTGAATTTGGTAATAAGGAATTCATGATCTGAGCCACAGTCAGATCCTGGTCTTGTTTTTGTTGATTGTATAGAGCTTCTCCAAATTCGCTAAAAAGAATATAATCAATCTGATTTGGGTGTTGACCATCTGATGATGTCCATGTGTAAAGTCCTCTTTTCTGTTGTTGGAAGAGGGTGTTTGCTATGACTAGTGCATTTTCTTGGCAACATTGTATTACTTTTTGCCCTGCTTCATTCTGCATTCCAAGGCCAAATTTGCCTGTTACTTTCCTTATTTTGCATTCCAGTCCACTATAGTGAAAAGGAAATCTTTTTTGGGTGAGTGTTAGTTTTAAAAAGTCTCGTAAGTCTTCTTAGAACCGTTCAACTTCCGCTTCTTCAGCGGTACTGGTTGGGGCATAGACTTGCATTACTGTGATATTAAATGGTTTGCCTTGGAAGCAAACAGAGATCTTTCCATCGTTTTTGAGATTGCATCCAAGTACTGCATTTCTGACTCTTTTGTTGACCATGATGGCTACTCCATTTCTTCTGAGGGATTCCAGCCTTCAGTAGTAGATATAATGGTCATCTGAGTTAAATTCACCCATTCCAGTCCATTTTACTTCACTGATTCCTAGAATGTTGACATTCACTTTTGCCATCTCTTGTTTAACCTCTTCCAATTTGCCTTGATTCATGGACCTGACATTCCAGGTTCCTATGCAATATTGCTCTTTACAACATTGAACCTTGCTTCTATCATCAGTCACATCCACAGCTGGGTATTGTTTTTGCTTTGGCTTCATCCCTTCATTCTTTCTGGAGTTATTTCTCCACTGATCTCCAGTAGCATATTGGACATCTACCTACCTGGGGAGTTCCTTTCTCAGTATCCTATCATTTTGCCTTTTCATAATGTTCATGGGGTTGGCAAGGCAAGAATACTGAAGTGGTTTGCCATTCCCTTCTCCAGTGGACCACATTCTGTCAGACCTCTCCACCATGACCCGCCCTTCTTGGGTTGTCCCACGGGCATGGCTTAGTTTCACTGAGTTAGACAAGCCTGTGGTCCTAGTGTGATTAGATTGACCAGTTTTCTCTGAGTATGGTTTCAGTGTGTCTGCTCTCTGATGCCATCCTGCAATACCTACCATTTTACTGGGGTTTCTCTTACCTTGGATGTGGGCTATCTCTTCACGTTTGCTCCAGCTAAGCGCAGCTGCTGCTCCTTACCTTGGATGAAGGGTATCTCCTCACCACTGCCCTTCCTGACCTTCAATGTGGGTTAGCTCCTCTAGGCCCTTCTGCTCCCATGCAGCCACTGCTCCTTAGATGTGGGTGGCTCCTCCCAGCCACTGCCCCTGGCCTGGGCATGGGTTTGTTCCTCCCGGCTGCCATCCCTGGCCTCGGCCTTTGGTTAACTCCTCTTGCCTGCTGCCCTTCGGGCATGGGGTCCTCCTGGCTTCTGCCCCTGGCCTCTGACATGGGGTAGCTCTGCAGCCACCTGTGCTTAGTGCACCTGTCACAAGGCCACGGTTATTCCAGTTGGCATGTATGAATGTGAGAGTTGGACTGTGAAGAAAGCTGAACGCTGAAGAATAGATGCTTTTGAACTGTGGTATTGGAGAAGACCCTTGAGAGTCCTTTGGGCTGCAAAGAGATCCAAACAGTCCATTATAAAAGAGATAAGTCCTGGGTGTTCTTTCGAAGGACTGATGTTGAAGCTGAAGCTCCAATACTTTGGCCACTCCTTGTGAAGAGTTGACTCACTGCAAAAGACTCTGATGCTGGGAGGGATTGCGGGCAGGAGGTGGAAAGGATGATAGAGGGTGAGATGACTGGATGGCATCACCGTCTCAATGAACACGATTCTGAGTGAAATCTGAGAGTTGGTGATGGACAGGGAGGCCTGACGTGCTGCAATTCATGGGATTGCAAAGAGTCGGACTCTACTGAGTAATAGAATTGAACTGATATAGACTGAATCAGAAAAGTGTATAACGGAGAAGAAATGAAAATTCAGAAGTCCCTGTTGATAATGATGAAAATGAATTAATATTTCAAATATTTCTATGAAAAATATTTAATGTGAGGAGGCTTTCGAACTCATGGAATAGAGCAAAAATGAAGGACTACAATCAAGGTCATTCTGCATGTTTCCTGAATCATAGAAACCTTGTGTCTGAAAAGTTGCACTCTTCTTAATTTTTTCTTCCTCTCAGGCAACTTTTAAGAAAGAAAGTTTTGAGGACACACAGGAATCTTCATTATAATTTCTATTTATGTTCACTCTTCCCCACTATGCACCTCAACTCTCAGATACTGGGCATTAACCTTTTTTTACTCACCTAAATATAGATTTTGTCAGAAACTATCTCTTAAAAGTAAGAGAAGAGATAAGCATAAGTTTACTATATTCATTTATATTATCATTTAGAAGCTGTGTGTGAAGCTTTATGTCTCAGAGTATAATAGAAAAGAGAGTATCACTAAAGTATAACAGATGTGTTTATTAAAATTTACCATGTTGTAGAAAATAGTACGGGATGAAACAATTAAAATGAGACCAAAGACAAGTATTTTAATTAAAGGAATGCTCAGGTAGAAGAATAGATCTTATTTCTATACTAAATACATATATTTAAAAGAGCATATAGCATATTTAGGAATTTACTTCAAAACTGTTTAATAAATTAAAATTAGGGTCAGAAGAAAGAGATTTATCTGAAGGGAAAAACAGAAGCTGAATTAGGGAAAGCTTTATTTAACAGATGTTAACCTAAGAGTTTTAAGAGAGCACACACATGGTCAGATAGAAGCTTCCAGAAAAGTATGATTTTGCAATGCAGGGAGGGGGCTAGGAGAAGGGTGATCTAATTGATTTTGAGTCCATTTGCAAATTTGTTGCTTACTGCAAAATATCAGTTGTATGTGTAGATGCATTTGGATGTGTAGAGATTCTAGAAGTATTTTGGAATGAAGATTTGCAGAGTATGGTGATTTGACACCTTGTGATGATTAGTGAGGATACAAATGATAAGACATAGAGTGAACTCTGATTTCCTATCTCAGCTATCAAGTGGATAATGCTGCCTTTTAGTAATAAAAGAAACAATAGAGCAAAAGCATACTTGTAGTGAGGGAGTCTTTAGCCTAGAACCAACTTTGTTGTATGTACCTATGGGACATTTAAGTGGAAAGTTTTAGTAGACATATAAACCTATAGGACTGGAGATTACAGGAGAGTTGGAGTAGGAACACAGATATGGAAGTTATAAGCAAGATAAAGACAACGCACTCTCCCAGGGAGACAGTGAAAAAGAGAGGATAAAAACTGACCGTGATAAATAAAAACATTTAAGGAGAATCAGAGAGAAAGATGTCACAAAAGCACCTGAGAAGGAGCAGCAAGTGAGGTGGAGAGCTATAGAGAAGAGCGACTCTTTATTGAGTGCAAGGCACTTAGCTGAACAATTTAGAGTTACCTCTGATGTTTGAAGCCTCAAAGCAAAACAGTGTGGTCTCTGCCACCCAGAAGCAACTCTGTTTAGGTGCATTTTTTACTGTAAACAGCTCTAGAAAACTAAACGTATAAAAACAAGAGAGCACTTAGTTCTGACTCACAAAAAGTAGCATTGACAATATAAGAAAGAAAACAAAGTCATTTTAGGCTATCTTAAGAGAAACTCAAACATGAAAAGTTATTTTATTTTAGAATTTTTAAGTTTTTACGTCTCTCCTAAAAATAATTTCTTAATATAGTCCCATGTTAAAACTATATTATATTAGAAAAATATATATTTAAAATGTCTCTATGCTAGAATCATCACTCAGGTCTTAGCCATTTTACTAGGAGATAGAACTAAAATAGATATACTGTTTCTAAATTTCTACAAAAAGAAATCCTGGCAGAATAATTCTCTAATCTTTTAGAAGAGCAAATAATGTGAATCCTCTTCATGTACAGAAATGCTTCAACATTTTTATTTCCAGCATTTTTATTCTAATTTTAGTGTTTATAGACTATATTACATGACACAATGACAACTACTATGTATTTCTTATACAAGATGGCTGTCACATATTCAGTTTCTTTTTTGATTTTTGTTTTTTTTTTCCCCCAAACAGCACCAACAGCAAGACTTCTATTTTTAAAAATTAAGTATTCCAAAAGCAAAAGTTGGTATTTTGTTGTGTCAGCAATGGCCTTACTAACAGATGATACAGTTACTGACTTAATAATAAATCTATATAAATACACCAAAAATGTAGGCTTGTAATAATGTCAATATACAACAGCTGATCCTAATTTCAAATTCCTATTTTCCACGTCAATAATCCAATTTTATATGGGCAGCAATGTACTTATCTAAACAACTTTATCTCTAGCCTTCTCTACAGCTAGATAGGAACATGGGATTGGGGCCTAGTTAGCAAAGTAGTGTTCAAAATTCTCCAAGCCAGGCTTCAGAGGTATGTGAACTGTGAACTTCCACATGTTCAAACTGGATTTAGCAAAGGCAGAGGAATGATATATCAAATTGCCAACATCTGTTGGATCATAGAAAAAGCAAGAGAGTTCCAGAAAAAAAACATGTACTTCTGCTTTATTGACTATGTTAAAATCTTTGACTGTGTGGATCACAATAAATTGTGGAAAATTCTTCAAGAAATGGGAATACCAGACGACCTGACCTGCCTCTTGAGAAACCCATATGCAGGTCAGGAAGCAACAGTTAGAAATGGACATGGAACAACAGATTGATTTCAAATAGGAATAGGGGTATGTCAAGTCTTTATATTGTCACCCTGCTTTTAAATTTAAATGCAGAGTACATCATGAAAAATGCTGGGCTGAATGAGACACAAGCTGGAATCAAAATTTCCAGGAGAAATATCAGTAACCTCAGATATGCAGATGGCACTGCCCTCATGGCAGAAAGTGAGGAAGAATTAAAGAGCCTCTTGATGAAAGTGGAGAGAGAAAAGGTTGGCTTAAAACTCAGCATTCAGAAAACTAAGGTTATGGTATCTGGTCGCAACACTTCAAGACAAATAGATGGGGAAACAGTAGAAACAGTGAGAGAATTAATTGCTTTAGGCTCCAAAATCACTGCAGATGGTGACTGCAGCCATGAAATTAAAAGAAACTTGCTCCTTGGAAGAAAAGCTATGACTAACCTAGACATCATAATAAAACGTAGAGGCATTATTCTGCAAGCAAAGTTCCATCAGGTCAAAGCTGTGCTTTTTCCAGTAATCACACATGGATATAAGAGTTGGACTGCAAAAAAAATCTGAGCACTGAAGAATTGATGCTTTTGAACTGTGGTGCTGGAAAAGACTCTTGAGAGTCTGTTCGACTGCAAGAAAATGCAACCAGTCCATCCTAAAGGAAATCACTCCTGAATATTCATTGGAAGGACTGATGCTGAACCTGAAAAACCAGTACTTTGGCCACCTGATGTGAAGAATTGACTCATTTGAAAAGACACTGATGCTGGGAAAGACTGAAGGTGGGAGGTAAAGGAGTAGACAGAGGATGAGATCACTGGATGGCACCACCTACTTAATGGACATGAATTTGATTAAACTCCAGGATTTTGCAGTGGACAGGGAGGGCTGGCGTGCTACAGTCATGGTGTTTCTAAGAGTTGGATATGACTGAGTCATTGAACTGAACTGAACTGGACTGGACTGCTACTTTTAGGGTGTTAAAATTGACTTCAGTTTTGCTTAAGCCACTGTTTTTAATGTGGTAGCCTGAATATTGGTCCTAATTCCTGGAACATGTGAATATTACCTTATGTATGGTAAAAGTAACTTTGTAGATGTGATTAAGGATTTTGAGAAAGGGTGGTTATTTTAGATTGTTTGAATAAGCTTAATTATATTGAAAGGAGCCTTTTAAAAAGGTGGTAAATCATATTTGATTGTTGAGATACATTCTACTCAGGAGCTGCTGGTATGAAAATACAGTAAGAAGCAATGAGTCAAAGAATGCAATTCTAGAAACCAAGGTAAAACAAGGGAACCCATTCTTCCCTAAATTCACCAAAAGGAGCTCAGCTCTGCCAACATCTTGACTTGAGCCTAAGGAAATTGATTGAAGATTTCTGTCTTCCACAGTTATAAGAAAATTGAAGTATTTTAAGTTATAAGTTTGTGACAGTTTGTTATAACAGCAAGAGAAACCCAATACAGTCCTTTCTTTCTGTAGGTGAATATATTTTACAATTGTAGGTAAAATAACAACACAAAATGGGACTATTAGGAAAGTATGAATAAATAATTTAAATTTAATATTTTAAATTGTTTCAAGACAAAGATGAACTTATGAATTTATGTGGTTGATACTGATAAATAGTATCTAGTACATGACAGGTAATGGATAAACATTTTATTACTGCATACATTGACTCAATGGACATGGGTTTCGGTGGACTCTGCGAGTTGGTGAAGGACAGGGAGGCCTGGCGTGCTGTGGTTCATGGGGTCACAGAATCAGATACAACTGAGCGACTGAACTGAACTGAAAAAAAAGAAAAGATTTTGAAAAAGAAAACAATCAGTTATTTCCTCATCCATTACCTGAATGAGACATTAAATCTTATTCTTTTGTTGATTTGTAGCTCTGTAGGTATACAATAACTGTTTAGATTAATAAATATTATATGAGGAAGTGAAAGTGCTTTGGGCAATCTACATGATAACAACAAAATAATCAAATTTCAAGATTAATCACTTGTTAATTTAGTCTGAAATATTATGGCAACTTTCAATAATTTTCAAAGAAAGGATCTCTCTGTTGAAGATCTAGGTTTGCCTTACTTCAAATTTATTAATGTAAATATTTTATGGTGACAA
>SJYC01037702.1:0-14259 GCA_006408675.1 Madoqua kirkii
GAGGTTAGAATATTAATAATCAAAGCTAAATACTAATTCCCTTTCTTACTTCTACATAAGGAACTCTGATTTAGTTTCTTTAAGTAATGTCATATTCATAAGCCTATTAAAATTAATTGTTCTTTTCATTTTTCAATCTGGTTTGTCAATACATTTGATCTCAAAACTTTAATTTTTTTTTTACTTTCCAATTATATGAACAAAAATTATGAAAATTTCTGAGTAAAGCTGAAGAAAATTAAAAACAATCTCTTTTTATTCATTAGTGTTGCTTAAATGTATGGACATATAATTTGTTTTTCTTAAACAAAAATATTTAATATGCAATATTTTCCATGATAGTGTCAACCTCTTGAAAGTAAACAATGTGTTTATATTATAATAAAGCTTTAATTCATTAAATTGGAAAGAAATAATGCAGTGAAGATTTGCTTTTTTTTATTTGGAGGCCAATACACTGCATATTTTCCAGGTAGGCTGCGCCTCTGCTTACTCTCACACTCTTTATTCACCTTGCCACCAACCTCGAGGCACTCACACCAGCATCCTTATGGACACCTTAGATATACACACCCCTTTCTCCTTCACCCACTATGGGTACTCAATTACTAATAACATAATCTGTTCTCTAAATGTATATAAAATCCATTCCTTATCTCCACCTTTTTTCTACAATAATCTCCCAAATGAAGAACATTTTTAAATTTCTCCCCCTCTAGATTCATTTGCACCATGATTCACAAGTGACTTTTCAAAGATTTTCATATCTAATACTAACACATTCATCAGTAAACATCTTTGAGAGCCTCTCCATTTTTTTCAGAGTAAAATTAATCCTCATATTAAGGTCATTTCTGATTTTCCCCAGTGCGCTCTCCTGTTCCATTCCTTATCATATATTTATATATGAAACGCTTTTATAGTGATTACTATGGATCAGGTACAATTCTAAATGTTTTACACGGACGATTCCTATAAGCAGACACTGCCATTATTTCTATTTAGACAGCTGAGGAAGGATAGAGCAATAAAGTAACTCAGCCACAATCACACAGTTACTAAAGGACAAAGTCTGCATCGGAATCCAGGTTCTCTGTCTCTAGAATCTGCAATCAATCATTCTTCCTCTCCCCTCTGTTCCGCCTCAGGAAAAAATTCGCCAAATTATAAGATCATATTCTGATGACTTATATTTCCTTTCTTCTAGATGTCTTCATATGGTCTGTGCTTTCTCTTTGGAATGTGTGTGTGTGTGTGTGTGTGTGTATTTCTGTATATATATACAGTATGCATTTTTCTCTCATATGAAAAAATAATATGTACTTTTTACAAATTCAAACAAAACTTCTCTGAGCCTTTAATTCTTAAGTGCTTTTCTTACTCTGTTTTACTTGCCTTTCCACAGTAAATAAGATATCAAGTGCACATATATTTAACATAAAAGAAGAAAATAAAAGCTTTTATACTCCCACTTTTTTCATAAAAGGCAAACCTTTATTATTTCAAAAAAATTTCTTAGTGTGTTGGGCAAAAATTAATGCCTTCAATAGAATACACATCTGGGAAGTAAAAAGTTGTAGTGCAGTTATTATTAGACCATGATTATCAGTGCCTTAACTGATGACAAACAGTATTTTTTTTTTTTTTGGCTTATCTTGTTCCGTTAAGCTTATTACCCTCTAAGTCAATCCAAGTTTTTGCAAATGACAAAATTTCATTCTTATTTATGGCTGAGTAATATCTCATTTTATACACACACACACACACACACACACACACACACACACACTCCCTCTTGAACCTCCATTCCCTCCACTCCTCCGGATTCCACCCCTCTAGGTCATCACAGAGTGTCAGACTCTGCTCCTTACGTTAGCTATTCTCTACAAATTTGGTAGAATTCACATATGAAGCCATCTGGCTGTGAACTTTTGTTTGTTGGAAGATTTTTTACCACAGTTTCGATTTCTGTGCTTGTGATTGCTATATTTATATTTTCTATTTCTTTCTGGTTCAATCTGGAAGGTTATACTTTTCTAAGAATGTGTCCAGTTTTTCCAGGTTGTTCATTTTAATGCCATATAGTTGCTTGTAGCAGTCTCTTATGATTCTTTGTATTTTTGCATTGTCTGTCATAATTTCTTTTTCATTTATAATTTTATTGATTTGAATCTGGCTAATAGTGTGTCAGTTTTATCTTCTCAAATGAGCAACTTTTAGCATTATTGATCTTTGCTATTTTCTCAGTTTTTTTTTAACTTACTTCTGCTTTCATCTTTATAATTTCTTTCCTTCAAGTAACTTTGTTTTGTTTTGTTCTGGTTTTTAGGTCTTCTTTCTCTATTATTTAAGATGTAAGGTTAGACAGTTTATTTGATGTTTTCTTTTTTTTTATGAGTTAGGCTTATATTGATATAAAGTTTCTTTCTTTGTACTGTTTTTTACAGAATCCCACAGATTTTGAGTTGTGTTTTTATTATCAATTGCTTCTTGATTTTTTTTTTTAATTCACTCTTTGATTTCTTCAGTGACCTCTTGGTTATTCAGAAGTGTGTTGTTGAGCCTCCATGTCTTTGTGTGTTTATAGTTTTGTTTTGTTTTTCCTGTAATTGATAACTAATCTTATAGCCTTGTGGTCAGAAAAAACATACTTGATAGAATTTCAAGTTTCTTACATTTGCCAAGGCTTGCTTTGTGATTCAAGATGTGATCTATCCTGGAGAATGTTCCATTTCCCTTAAGAAAAAAAGTGAATTCTATTTTTTTAATGAAATATCCTGAAGATATTAGGTATATCAGGGCCAGTGTGTCATTTAAGACTCCTGTTTTGTTATTAACTTTATATCTAGATGATCTGTTTACTGGTGTGAGTGGGGTGTTAAAAACCTCCATTATTATTGTGTTACTTTTCATTTTCCCTTTAATACTTGTTAACATTTTTCTCATGTATTGTGGTTCTCCTATGTTGGATGCATATATATTTATAATTTTTAGATATTCTTCTTGGATTGATCACTTTATCATTTTGTAGTGTCTTTCCTCAGAGAAGGCAATGGCACCCCCTCCAATACTCTTGCCTAGAAAATCCCATGGATGGAGGAGCCTGGTAGGCTGCAGTCTATGGGGTCGCTAAGAGTTGGACATGCCCTGTCTCTTATACACATCTAGATGTGTATAAGAGACAGATCTAATACTAACACATACTTGTTAACATTTTTCTCATGTATTGTGGTTCTCCTATGTTGGATGCATATATATTTATAATTTTTAGATATTCTTCTTGGATTGATCACTTTATCATTTTGTAGTGTCTTTCCTCAGAGAAGGCAATGGCACCCCCTCCAATACTCTTGCCTAGAAAATCCCATGGATGGAGGAGCCTGGTAGGCTGCAGTCTATGGGGTCGCTAAGAGTTGGACATGCCTGAGTGACTTATCTTTCACTTTTCACTTTCATGCATTGGAGGAGGAAATGGCCACCCACTCCAGTGTTCTTGCTTGGAAAATCCCAGGGATGGGGGAACCTGGTGGGTTGCCATCTGTGGGGTCGCACAGAGTTGAAAATGACTGAAGTGACTTAGCAACAGCAGCAGCAGTGTCTTTCTTTGCCTTTTATAATGGTTTTTATTTTAAAGTCTATTTTGACAGATATGAATATTGCTATTCCTGTTTTCTTTTGATTTCTGTTTGCATGGGATACATTTGTGTCTTTTTTTTTTCCCAGCCACTCACTTTCAGTCTGTATTATTGCTAGGTCTGAAGTAGACCTTTTGCAGGCAGTATTAGTTTTTGTCTTTTTTGTATCCATTAATCTGGTCTGTGTCTTTTGAATGGAGGATTTAACCTATTTACATTTAGTGTAATTATTGACATGTATGATCCTATTATCATGGCATATTTCTCTTTGCAGGGAATCTCTGGAATTCCTGAAGTTGGATGGCTATTTCCTTTCCCATGTGAGGACAGTTTGACCATAGCCTTCATAAATCTTTGTTCATTCCCATTTTTTTTCTCTTCCTCTGTGTATGTATGTGTTCCATTGCTCAGTTATATCTGACTCTTTGTGATCTCATGAACTTTGGTCCATTAGGCTACTCTGTTTATGTGATTTTCCAGCAAGGAAATTGTAGCAGGGTGACATTTCCTCCTCCAAGGCATCTTCCTGACTAGGGATCGAATCCAGGTCTCTTGTGTCTTTGGCAGTTGCAGATGGATTCTTTACCACTGAGCCACCTGGGAAATCCTTCTTCTGAGACCCCTAAAATTCAAATATTTCATTTAATGTTTCCCCAGAGGTCTCCGAAATGACTCTTGCTTATTTTCTTTTTTTTTTTTTCTATTCTGCATCAGTTATTTCCACCATTTATCTTGCAGCTCACTTTTCTGTTCTTCTGTGTCAATTATTCTGTTTTTATTTCCCTCTAGTGTATTTTTTTATCTTAATTATGTTTTATTCATTGCTGATTGTCTATTCTTTGTTTCTTCTTGGCCCTTGTTAAACATTTATTGTATCTTTTTCATCTGTGCCTTCATTCTAGTTATCTGTGCATCCTTTGTATTTCCAAGATTTTAGATCATCTTTACTATCATTACTTTGAATTTTGGGGGGCAAACTGCCTATTGACTCTTTATTTGTGTGTTCTTGTGGGTTTTTACCATGTTCCTTCTCCTGCTTCATATTTCTCTCTCATCATTTTGTTTGATTTACTGTGCTTTGGGTCTCCTTTGTGCAGGATGCATGGTCATAGTTCCTTTTATTTATAGTCTGACTCCAGTTTGTAAGGTTGGACCAGTGCCTTGTGATGGTTTCCTGGTTTAAGGGAGAACTGGTGCCTGTTCTGGTTGGTGGAGTTGAACGTTGTTTGTCTGAAAGGAAATGCAGCATTCATTGGTGAGTTTTAGGGTGTTTGGGGACGTTATAGCTTTGGGCAGCCTGTCTGCTAATGGACAAAATTGTGTTCCTAGTTTCCTGGTGGTTTAACATGAAGCATTCTAAACTGGAGCTTGCTGGCTTTGGGTGGGACATGATCTTAGTGTTGAGATGGAGGTGTCAGGGACAGCTCTTGCCAATTAATATTCCATAGGTTCTAAAGTTCTCAAGTGGTCCAAATCTTGGACTCAGATTTTCTACATTGGAGGTTCAACCCTGACCCATTATTGTAGCACCAACAACCCATATCCACACAACAGAGAAGAGAAAGAAAAATATTGGGGGGGGGGGGATAGGGGAGGAAGGCAAACAAACATAGAAACAAACAAACAAAAAAGAATGTACAGAAAAAAAAAAACCAAGACAAATGATGAAAGCAACACTCAACAAACAAGAACACCCAAAGAAATTCACACACAAATAGAAGAGATAAAAAGAGCAAAAGAGTAAAAAACAGGAACCAAAAAAGAAGAGCTATCAATCCAATGAGATGAGGATGAATAAAGTAAACTATCAAAAATGCAATATTAAAGACATGGAAAATGCAGCATAAGTAAAGAGTACTGTTAAAATAAAAAACATAAAATTTAGTTTTTTAAAAATAAAAAAAAATTATTTTTTAGAAAAAAGGAAAACGTAAGGTGTGTGTGTGTGTGTGTGTGTGTGTGTGTGTGTGTGTGTGTGTTAGTTGCTTAGCTGTATCTGATTCTTTGCAACCCCATAGACTGTAGCTCACAAGCCCCCACTATCCAGGGGCATCTTCAGGCAAGAACACTGGAGTGGGTTACCTTTTCCTTCTCCAAAATGAACTATAGAAACAAAGTGAAGTCTTTCAGCCATGTCTGACTCTTTGCCAGCCCTGTACCCTTCCAGGCTCTCCATCCATGGTGTTTTCCAGGAAAGAGTTCTGGAGTGGGTTGCCATTTCCTTTTCCAAATTGTAAGTTAAAAAGTTTAAAAAAAAATTAAAGGAATAAAAATAAATTGTAGAGTAATGTGAAAACATAACTGCTATATATGTATATGATATGTTCATATATGTGAGTGTGTGTGTGTGTGTAGATAGAGAGAAAGTAACAGAATGGTGCTGAGAAGAATGTCCTCCTATGTCCCTCATTGTTCTCATCCCACAGTGAATGCCAGGCCATCTGCCTACTCAGGAAGTCCTCCAATATTTCTTAGAAGACTCTGGACCTCCTGTGGGTGCTGTGGAGTCAAATCAGTCTCTCAGATATGGTCTTACTCAAGACTGTACTTGCTTTCAAAGTCCGCAATTTCCCCCAGACTCCAAGGTCTCAGTCTAACTTCAGGGATTTACTCTCTGCTATTGAGAAGTGAATTTCATTCTGCTTCTTTGGTAGCAGCCGCTGGTGCTCAGCTTTGATTTTGGCCCCACCTCTGCTTCCAAATGTGTGAAAACTTCTTCTTCATGGATCCCTCCTTGAAGTGAAAGTCCCCATCTCAAATTATCTGTCCCTTTATTTTCTTATATTTTATGCCCTACCTCATGCTTTGAAGATTTTCTGCCAGCATTCAGAAATTGTTCTGTCGGAGTTGCTCCACATGCAGATTCATTTTTTTTAATGTTATTGTAGGGAGCAAGGTGATCTCCCCATCTTATTCCTCCATTGGATGTTCTTGCCTCCTTTGTCATAGATTAATTGTCCATGTAAGCATGGATTCATATCTGCATTTTCTTTTCTGCTCCATTGATCCATGCATCTATTTGTGTGTGTGTGTGTGTGTGTGTATGTACCATACCATTTCATTACTGTAGCTTTGTAGTGAAGTTTGAAATCAGGGATTGTGATACCTCCAGCACTGATATTCTTTCATAAGATTTTTTTAGCTATCAAGGTCTATTGTGATATTGTACAAATATTAAAAATATTTGTTATTGCTCTGTGAAAAGGAACACTATTATTTTAATAAGGACGGCATTAAATTTATATATTGCCTTGGGTAGTATAATCATTATATCAATATTAATTCTTCCAATATATGAGCACAGCATATCCTCACATTTATTTGTTTTTGTCTTCCAGTTTCTTTCATTGGCATCTTATAGTTTTCTGAGGACAAGATTTTGCATTCTCAGTTGTATTTGTTACTATTTTATTATTTTTAAAGTGACATTAAATGAGATTATATTCTTAAATTCTCTTTTTAGTTCACTTTTAGTATACAAAATAAATTTATGTATAGTAATTTTGTATCTTGCAACCTCATCAAATTCATTCCTGAATTTAGTAATTTTTTCATAATGCTTTTAGGATTTTTCTTTGTGTAGTATCATGTAATTTGCAAACAAGCTAATATTTCTTATTAATTTTCTGTCTGTTTGATGTGTCTGTTGGTGTAAATGCTGTGTTACACTCCCATACTATTATAGTGCTTTTATCAATTTCTTCCTTTATATTTGTTAATATTTGCTTTATATACTTAGCTGCTCCTGTGTTGGAAGCATATGTTTAAAATTGTTTTATGTTCTTCCTAACTTAACCTCTTTATTATTATTATTTAATATCCTTCTTTGTCTCATGTTACAGTGTGTTTTAATAGCTATTTCATCTGCTATAGATATTGCTACCCATATTTTTTTTCTTTTCCATTTGCTTGGCAAACCATTTTCTATCCTCTTATTATCGGTCCATATGAGTCTTTATATATAAAGTGAACATCTTCTAGGTAGTTATATAAATATTTTTTTAAATCTATTCAGACACTTTATGTCTTTTTCTAGACCATTTAGCCCATTTACATTAAAGAGTTATTGATAAGCATGCATTTATTGACATTTTGTTAATTGTTTTGTATTTGCTCTGTGGTTCTTATTTGTTCCTTTCTTCTACTACTCCCTTATGATTTGATAATTATCTTTACTGTATATGCTTAGATTTTTTTTTTGTTTGTGTGTATCTATCACAAATTTTGGCTTTGTGGCCACTATGATGAGTATATGTATACACATACATGCATTGGCATATATATATATTCCTTTAAGTCGCCAATTTCTTAAGTTCAAACGCATTTTAAAAACCCTGAATTTTTATCCCTCCATCCATATTTAAGTTTTTTGTCATTGTAGTTTAAAACTTTTTGTTTTATGTATAATTTTGCTTATTGTAGATATCAACAATTTTGCTTCTTTTACCTTTTAATCTTCTCACTAGTTGATTAATACACTACATTTTCTATATGTTTACCTTTTACCAATGAGATTTTTTTTTTCTTTCATAGCTTTGACATTTCTAGTTGTGGCCTTTTCTTTTCTACTTAGAGAAGTCCTTTTAACATTTCCTGTAAAGCTTGTTTTATGGTGCTGAACTCTTGGATTTTGCCTGTCTGTAAAACATTTAATATCTTCCTCAAATTTGAACAGTATCTTTCATGGGTAGAATATTCTTGGTTGTAAGTTTCTTCCTTTTATCCTTCAAGTATATTGTGACACTACCTTTTGGCCTGCAGAGTTTTTACTGAAAGACAGTTGATAGCCTTGTCACTGTTCTGCAGTAAATAGGTGTGTTTCCATTGCTCTTCTAATATTCTCTCTTTATCTTTAATGTTCACCAATTTAATTACACAGCATCTTGGTGTGGTCTTTGAGTTAATCCTATTTGGACGAGTCTGTTTCCTTGACCTGGATGTCTGTTTCCTTTATCCGATTAGGGAAGTTTTTAGCTATTATTTCTTCAAATATATCCCTTCCCATCTTATTTCTCTCTTCTTCTGAGACTCCTATGGTGTGAATGTTAGTATACATGATATTTTCTCAGAGATCTTTTATACTATTTGCTTTTCTTTTTATTAATTATTATTATTTTTTATGTTCATCCTGACTTTTCCACTAGTATATCTTTCAATTTGCTGATTCATTCCTATATGTCATCTAATCTACTGTTGATTTCTTCAAGGGTACTTTTTTATTTCAGTTATTATATTCTTCAACTCTATTTGATTCTTTTATATATTTTCTAAATCTGTTAGAAAATTTTTACTTCTCATTGTGTTTATTCATTCTCCTGACTTCTTTGAGTATCATTATGATGATTGCTTGGACTCTTTATCAGGTAAATTTCTTACCTCCTCTTCAGTTCATTTCTGGCTTTATCTTTTTGAGGTCTTTTTTGGATCTTGTTTCTCTTTTGCCTCATTTTGTCTAATTCTTTGTTTTTGTTTTTGTTTTAATTTCTAAGATTGGTTGCTTCTTTATCCAACTTGGAGTGGTAGCCTTATGTAGGAGGTGTCCTATACATCCTAATGACACATCCCTTTGGTCATCAGAGCTGTATGTTGTAGAGGTGTCCTCAGTGTGGTCTGTATAGGCCTTTGTGCTGTGGTGGGCTGGCTCTTTTGGGTGAAGTAGGCATAGTTGATCCCCAATCCAGTTGGTTATGAAACTTGCCTAGTGCATGACTACCATCCCCTGATTGGAGGGGGCCTGGTTCCTAGCACACACGGCCGCATAGCCCAGGGAGCCCTGAACTGGTACTAGCCCAGTTATCAGTGGAGTCACATCCTAAGCTATTGAGTTTGGTGTCAGAGGTCCTGGAACTAGTTTCAGCCACCTTGTGTGTGAGGCTATTTTCTGACATAGCTAGTTTTAGGATACAGGGATTCTAGGAGCTGATGCTGCCCCATTGGTAGATGGGACTGGATCCTAGGGGGTGACAGAGCTGATATTCGCCTTTTGCGAAGATATGGATATTCACAGGATCCTGGGGCTAAATGGCCACCAATTGGTGGTTTATGGCTCACTGGTGGATGGATATAATTACTGGGGTCTTTGTCAGTAGGGCCTAAACAGCCTCCAAGTTGGTGCTGGCTTGCTGCTAGACGAAGTTGGCATCCTGGGGATACTGAAGAGCTTGTGCTGACTTACTGATTGGTGGTGTCATGCTTTGAGGTCTCTAGTGTTAGGTCTCGGTAATCCCAGTATTTGTATTGCCCCACTGATGGGCAAGGCTGAGTTGTAGGCCCTCTTGTGGGTGGAATAGGGCTCTATAGCTGATGGATGCTTAGAAGTTTCTATAGCAGCAGATATGCTCATGCATAGGGCTAGATCTCACCTGGATAGCTACTTGGTCTGTGGTGGGAGGAAGGTCCCATGACTGATGTGGAATAGCTTGTGGATACAGGTAGGTCCTAATGCTAATAGCTAGAGGAAGGATTCTAGGATGGCACTTGTCAGCATCAGTGCCCTTGTGGTAGAATGAAATCTCCAAAGTGGCTGCCACTAGTGTCTGTGTCCCTCAGGTGAGTCATACATACACCTTTCCTTTCTGGGAGGCCTCCACGTTTGCAAGTGGATCCATTCCTCTGAAAGTACTGCTCTGCCCTGGGTCCTAGTGAAAGCAAAATTCTGTGTATATCCTTTAAAAGTAGCTATTTGGTATAGCTCTCTGGCTACAAAAAAATTGATCCCCATTGGCCTTCAAAGCCAAAAGTTCTGGAGGTTATCTTTCTGGTACAGGACACCTTGGCTAAGGAGCTCAATATAGGCCTTAGATCCCTCTCTTGGAGATATCCTCCACAATTATTTCTTCTGCAATTTTTGGGTTACCCATCAGGGTATGTGGATCTTGACTATATTGTGTCTGCAATCCTCCCATGCATCTTGTTTTGGTTTCTTCTTTATATTTTTAGTTGTATAACTTTTCTGCTGATCTTTAGGTCATTCTCACTGATTGCTGCTCTCTACACAGTTATAAATTTGGTGTTCTTGTGGAAATATTTAAGCTCAATGTTTTTCTACATTACCATCTTTAAAAATATGCTAAACAGCATAAATTAATACATTGTAAATCAATAATATTTACATTATATTTCCTGACCAAACATTGTAAATAATATTTCAAATAAAAACAAATAATAAAACAAACAAAAAGTTTGTAGAATAGCTTTTGTGTCTAGTGGTTCCTGATTTATTTTTTGTTTCTTTAAGTAGTATAAGTTTCAAATACTTGTTGTTAGTACACACACTGGTGTGTACTACACATACTTATAATATGCGCACTTGCTTTCGAAAGGATTATTTAAAGTGACAATGTACGTCAATGAAGAGATGGAGGAAAAGGATACTACAATGAAGAGTTTGCAATGGTGCAGTTTGATACAAGCAGTATAAGCTATAAAAAGGGTATTTTTATTCCTGGCATTATGTGAATTTAGATAACTTGCACACTAACTAATCTTGCATTCAAAAAACTAAATATGCAGGATAAAATTGTATATGTAGAACTGAGTTGACAAGAAACTAAGGGATTCTCAGAAACTAAATGCAAATTTAAACACTGGTCCTGAAACCTAAGAAGAGTTAAGATTTTTGCTTTGGAGAAGGCCTCAAAACCTGGTGACATCGGTTTCTGTTACTGACAACTGGCATACAAAGGACAGGAGAAAAACCTAGGGACTTCACACTAAATAGGAGTCCCATAGGAGTCTTATAGAGTTGCTTCAACCTGTAGTAAATGACAGAATGAAGGATAAACCTACTCCTTGGTGGGAGTGAAATTGAGAGCTACCTAACTTGATTTTAGTTTTGTGAGGAGGAAAAGGAATTATTCCTGAGAAATGACAAGCACAGACTAGATACCATGCATCTCAAATTCATGCTTCCTTTTTTTTTTCCCTACAAAAACTGCAAGAGTATTTTAAATGTTTTTCTGTGTTGGAGAAGCACATCTAAAAATGCCTTGCACTACTACTATTCAAAACCATCATCAAAATCAGGCCACAATCCCAAAGGTAAAAAAATGATTATGAACTCACAGTCAACTATGACTAAAAGCAGATAAAATATAGCACCATGAGAAATACAAAGTAGAATGAAGAACAAAATTATCTTGGCAAAGATTCATATGTAGTAATTATAAATCATTGACTATAAAGTAAATATGCTTTTAAAAGTTAAAAAAAAAGTTGTCAAAATATCTATAAGTAGCAAGAGGTGTTAAGTTGGCTTAAAACTCAACATTCAGAAAAACTAAGATCATGTTATCCAGTCCCATCACTTCAGGGAAAATAGATGAGGAAACAATGAAAACAGTAAGATACTTTATATTCTTGGGCTGAAAATTCACTGCAGATGGTGACTGCAGCCATGAAATTAAGAGATGCTTCCTCCTTGGAAAAAAAATAAACTATGACAAACCTAGACAGCATATTAAAAAGCAGAGACATTACTTTGGAAATAAAGGTGTTCGTAGCTGAAGCTGTGGTTTTTCCAGTAGTCATGTAAGGATGTGAGAACTGGACCATATAGAAAGCTGAGTGCCGAAGAATAGATGCTTTTGAACTATGGTGTTGGAGAAAACTCGAGAGTCTCTTGGACTGCAAGGTGATACAACCAGTCCTTCCTAAAGTAAATCAATCCTGAATATTCATTAGAAAGACTGATGATGAAGCTGAAGCTCTGATACTTTGGCCACCTGATTTGAAGAACTGATTCACTGGAAAAGACCCTGATGCTGGGAAAGATTGAAGGATGGAGGAGAAGGGGATGACAGAAGATGAGATTCTTGGATGACATCACCGACTCAATGGACATGAGTTTGAGCAAGCGTTGGGAGTTTGTAGAGGAAAGGGAAGCCTGGAGTGTTGGCAGTACATGAGGTCTCAAAAAGTTGGACACAACTGAGAGGCTGAACTTAACTAAACATGAGGTGTATGACTAAGCAAACTGATCCAAAAAGCTTTTGAAGAAATTTTTCAGAAATAAAATGAAACATCATAATTAAAAAAAAAATCAAGGTAATGTTTAAATAGTGGACATTTTTAATTAATTGGGGCATATTAATAATTATCTGACCTGCCTCTTGAGAAATCTGTATGCAGGTCAGGAAGCAACAGTTAGAACTGGACATGGAACAACAGACTGGTTCCAAATAGGAAAAGGAATACATCAAGACTGTATATCGTCACCCTGCTTATTTAACTTACATGCAGAGTAGATCATGAGAAATGCTGGACTGGAAGAAACACAAGCTAGAATCAAGATTGCCAGGAAAAATATAAAGATCCTCAGATATGGAGATGACACAACCCTTATGGCAGAAAGTGAATAAGAACTTAAAAGCCTCTTGATGAAGGTGAAAGTGGAGAGTGAAAGAGTGAGGGGTGAGGGTGAAGTCACTCAGTCGTGTCTGACTCTTTGTGACCCTGTGGACTGTAACCTACTAGGCTTTTCTGTCCATGGGATTTTCCAGGCAAGAATACTGGAGTGGATTGTCATTTCCTTCTCCAGGGGATCTTCCCCACCCCGGGATCGAACCCTGGTCTCCTGCATTGGAGGCTTTAAGCTCAACATTCAGTAAACGAAGATCATGGCCTCTGGTTCCATCATATGAGGGGAAATAGATGGGGAAACAGTGAAAACAGCGTCAAAATTTACTTTTGGGGGCTCCAAAATCACTGCAGATGGTGATTGCAGCCATGAAATTAAAAGACGCTTACTTCTTGGAAGAAAAGTTATGACCAACTTACATAGCATATTGAAAAGCAGAGACATTACTTTGTTGACTAAGGTCCGTCTAGTCAAGGCTATGGTTTTTTCTGTGGTCATGTACGGATGTGAGACATGGACTGTGAAGAAGGCTGAGCACCGAAGAATTGATGCTTTTGAACTGTGGTGTTCAAGAAGACTCTTGAGAGTCCCTTGGACTGCAACGAGATCCAACCAGTCCATTCTGAAGGAGATCAACACTGGGGTTTTTTTGGAAGGAATGATGCTAAAGCTGAAACTCCAGTACTTAGGCCACCTCATGCGAAGAGTTGACTCACTGGAAAAAACTCTGATGCTGGGAGGGATTGGGGGCAGGAGGAGAAAGGGACGACAGAGGATGAGATTGCTGGATGGCTTCACCAACTCCATGGCCGTGAATCTGAGTGAACTCCAGGAGTTGGTGATGGACAGGGATGCCTGACATGCTGTGATTCAAGGGGTCGCAAAGAGTCAGATACGACTGAGCAACTGAACTGAACTGAATAATTACCTAGAGTGCAATGAGAGAGTCAGGCAGTGGTGGATGTTATCATTCAAAAGCAAATATGAAGAAAGAGACTGTAGTTCTGACACAAGCCTATGAAATGATAACACAATCTTACAAAAAGAAATTATTATAGCTTAAAATTTGCCAAAGTCAATGAAAGATGCTCAAGCCCAATGATTTCAGTTAAAGAAAATTAAATAAAAAACTAATAATAACCATACTTACCTTACTAATAGTATAGAACAACAAATACAAACATAAGATCTTAAAAATCAGCTTCTCAATTATTTTTTACAACATACAAACAAAGCAGGAACAAAATTTATTAATAAGTTGCTCAC
>SJYC01037705.1:0-13175 GCA_006408675.1 Madoqua kirkii
ATTACATAAGTTAGTTTGTCTAGGACTATATTCCATCTTATTGTAGTTATGATGTTACTTAATTTTTGTGTATATCATATTCCTACATGCAAAATAAGTAACGAGATAGCATTTATATTCTTAATATCATTGTCAGGATTAAATATGGTACTATGTTTGAGCTCTTAGAGTATTTGGCATATTAGAATATCATTCCATTGCTATTGTTCTTAGTCTACATAGAGTATATTTATAACTGGTAGGCAAATTTTGTTTTTTGCTTTTATTTCATTGTAGCATTTATAGATTTGTTTATTTTTAATTTAAATTTATTTATTTTAATTGGAGTCTAATTACTTTACAGTATTGTATTGATTTTGCTGTACATCAACATGAATCTGCCACAGGTGTTAATGTGTTCCCAATCCTGAACCGTCCTCCCACCACCCTCCCCATACCATCCCTCTGGTTCATTACAGTTCACCAGCCCCAAGCATCCTGTATCCTGCATCAAATCTAGACTGGTGATTCATTTCTTATATGACATCATACATGTTTCAATGCCATTCCCCCAAATCATCCTACCCTCTCCCTATCTAATCTCAAAAATATACAAGCAACTCCTGCAGCTCAATTCCAGAAAAATATATGACTCAATCAAAAAATGGGCCAAATAACTAAATAGACATTTCTCCAGAGAAGACATTCAGATGGCTAACAAACACATGAAAAGATGCTCATCATCACTCATTATCATTGAAATGCAAATCATGATCACAATGCGTTATCACTCCACACCAGTTAGAATGATTGCGATCCAAAAGTCTACAAGCAATAAATGCTGGATAGAGAGTATGGAGAAAAGGGAAGCCTCTTACACTGTTGGTAGGAATGCAAACAAGTACAGCCACTATGGAGAACAGCATGGAGAGTCCTTAAAAAACTGGAAATAGAACTGCCTTATGACCCAGCAATCCCACTGCTGGGCATACACAACAGGAAACCAGAATGGAAAGAGACAGCATTGTTTATAATAACCAGGACACGGAAGCAACCTAGATGTCTGTCAGCAGATAAATGGGTAAGAAAGCTGTGGTACATATACACAATGGAGTATTACTCAGCAATTAAAAAGAATACATTTGAATCAGTTCTAGTGAGGTGGATGAACTTGGAGCCAATTATACAGAGTGAAGTAAGCCAAAAGGAAAAACACCAATACAGTATGCTAATGCACATATATGGAATTTAGAAAGATCGTAACAATAACCCTGTATGAGAGAGAGAAAAAGAGACACAGACATATAGAACAGCTTTATAGTTTTGTTTATAAATCATGGAAACAGGCGAGATGTAATGACCAGATGCCCAAAAACTTGGAGTTGACGTCTGAAACTTTTCCAGTCAACTGTTTATCACTAATATTGTGGGAGTAAGTATATATTATATCACAGTCTGAATAGAAATACAGTTTCAAAAAATCAGAACAGACCTAAAAGGTGATATTTACAACTATACTTTTTAAGAGCACTTCAGTTTTGGAAATCAGTCCTTTAGAAAAGATATATAAAGTCATCTAAAGATGACTGGATTTCCCACTTGTACCCAACATAAATTTCCTCTTCTATCTAAAGATAGAATGGAGATATGCCAAAACAAGAATTCCAAAAACTGGCCTTTGGCAAACTAAAAGCAGAGCTATTTAAGTCAAACTGCCACTTCACTCATTCCTCTCCTCATAAACAGAGTTGCATTAAAAAAAAAAAAAAAAAAAGAACTCTGGCCTGATATGATAATATGTTATTTAGTATTTCCCAGTAGCAAAGGAAGCACTGACACTTGGGATGAGCCACAAGCTACAGTAGCACCACCCAGTAATTGCAGCACCTAGGAACACCCCTCATGTCCCCAATGACTCTAAATGGTGAAAGATTATCCTAGTTGGATGCACTATTTCTATCATTTTTACTGAGAAATGTGAAAAGTACAGGTGTTAAAATAAATGGCAGTAGTGGTAGAGAATTCTCCTGCCAATGCAGGAGACAAAGAAACACAGGCTGGATCCCTGCATCAAAATATCCCCTAGAGTAGGAAATGACAACCCACTCCTCTATTTTTGCATGGAAAATTCCATGGACAGAGAAGTCTGGTGGGCTACAGTCCACAGGGGTGCAAAGAGTTGGACATGGCTGTATGTTCAACATTTGATATAAAATGTAATATATTAATGCATATTATTTCTTGAAGAAATCAATTAAGATAGTAATTATTTTGGAATATCTCAAATTTCATCAAATTTTAAAAATTTGGAATTTTAAATCCTTTTGAAAATTCGTTAAATTTAAATGCACATTCTATGATAATATAGTCCTTGCAAAATCTCTATATTTGTACCTTTTTATTGACTTATTCAACTTATATTAAAAAAAATATTAGTCTCAAATTTTAGCAGTGAAGGCTCTGTATGATTAAACTTCTAGAAATGAAAATTAGACACAGCCTGTGAAGTTTCTATACTGGGGCCACTTCTCTTGTATTTAGATCAGATGCACTGGCTGGAACTAAGGTTCTCCTTTATAAGCTCCATTCACTGAAGCACTACTTCACATCTGACCTTTGATGCCTGGTCCCCAATGCTCTTGTTTTACATTCTCCAGAGTATTCATTCTATTGCATTTTTTATGATTCTAATCGCTCTTCATCTACATACTTTTCCATAAAATTACCTTATATATTTATAGTATATATATATTCCAAAGCCATCTCTGCCAAGAAAAGTTAACATTTTTCTAATGATTAATAGAGGACGACTTTTTGCCAAGGACCAAATGGACCAATAAGGAAAACAAATGAGGCTTCTTGTATCATTTATAGAAGCTCCTCAGAATTAATTTGACAACTGCTTAAAGAATCAAAAGAACCAGTACTTTTACCAAAGTGTAAAGGGAAAAGTTCCGTTATATTAATGTTAATTGATCAGTTGGAAATGCACAATAAGCTGGATTGGATTAACTCTAGATGGTGCAGTTAGTTCCTTAATAAAGAAACATTTACATTGTTCAGATATTCAATGTGGTCAAATTAATTCTGTTTAGTTTTCTAGGTCAATGATTTGGTTAAGCTTACATAGACAGTCCATTTTCACCAACTGCTATGGTCATTATTTTTATATGTTAAGAGTAGTACTTAATATTGCTAGATAGAGTTAGTAGGAGTGCCATGTTTCTTTCAGTTCAATTCAGTTGCTCAGTCGTGTTAGGACTCTTTGAGGCCTCATGAATTGCAGCACACCTGGCCTCTCTGTCTATCAGAAACAACAGGAGTATACCCAAACTCATGTCCATCAAGTCGGAGATGCTATCCAGCCATCTCATCCTCTGTCGTTCTCTTCTCCTCTTGCCTTCAATCCCTCCTAGCATCAGAATCTTTTCCAATGAGTCAACTCTTTGCATGAGGTGGCCAACGTATTTGAGTTTCAGCTTCAGCATCTTCAATTGAACACCCAGGAACAACCTCCTATAGGATGGACTGGTTGGATCTCCTTGCAGTCCAAAGGACTCTCAAGAGTCTTCTCCAAAACCACAGTTCAAAAGCATTAATCCATTGCTCAGCTTTATTCACAGTCCAATTCTCATTTCCACACATCACCACTGGAAAAACCATAGCCTTGACAACGGACTTTTGTTGGCAAATTAATGTGCCTGCTTTTTAATATGCTATCTATGTTGGTCATAACTTCCTTCCAAGGAGGAAGTGTCTTTTAATTTCATGGCTGCAATCAACATCTGCAGTTGTTTTAGAGCTTCCAAAATAAAGTCTGACACTGCTTCCACTGTTTCCCCATTTCCCATGAAGTAATGGGACCAGATGCCATGAACTTAGTTTTCTGAATGTTGAGTTTTAAGCCAACTTTTTCACTCTCCTCTTTCACTTTCATGAAGAGGCTTTTTAGTTCCTCTTTACTTTCTGCCATAAGGCTGTTATGATCTGCATATATGAGGTTATTGGTATTTCTCCTGGCAATCTTGATTCGAGCTTGTGCTTCTTCCAAACCCAGAGTTTCTCATGATGTACTCTGCATATAAGTTAAATAAGCAGGGTGAAAATATACAGCTTTGACATACTCCTTTTCATATTTGGAACCAGTCAGTTGTTCCATGTCCAGTTCTAACTGCTGCTTTCTGACCTGCATATGGGTTTCTCAAGAGGCAGATTGAGTGGTCTGGTATTCCCTTCTCTTTCGGAATTACCCACAGGTTTTTTGTGGTCCACAAAATCAAAGAGTTTGGCACATTCAATAAAGCAGAAATAGATGTTTTTCTGGAACTCTCTTGTTTTTTCGATGATCTAATGGATTTTGGCAATTTGATCTCTGGTTCCTCTGCCTTTTCTAAAACCAGCTTGAACATCTAGAAGTTCACGGTTCACATATTGCTAAAGCCTGGCTTGGAGAATTTTGAGCATTAGTTTACCAACCTGTGAGATGAGTGCAAATGTGTGGCAGTTTGAGCATTCTTTGCCATTGCCTTTCTTTGGGACTGAATGAAAAATGTTTTCCAGTCCTGTGGCCACTGCTGAGTTTTCCAAATTTGCTGGCATTTTGAGTGCAGCACTTTCACAGCATCATCTTTCAGGATTTGAAAGAGCTCAACTAGAATTCCATCACCTCCACTATCTTTGTTCATAGTGATGCTTTATAAGGTCCACTTGACTTCACATTCCAGGACGTCTGGCTGTTAGTGAGTGATCACATCATCCTGATTATCTGAGTCATGAAGAACTTTTTTTTGTACAGTTCTTCTGTGTATTCTTGCCATCTTTTCTTAATATATTCTGCTTCTGTTTGGTCAATACCATTTCTTTCCTTAATTGAACCCATTTTTGCATGAAATATTCCCTTGGTATGTCTCATTTTCTTGAAGAGATATCTGTCTTTCCCATTCTGCTGTTTTCCTCTATTTCTTTGCATTGATTGATGAGGAAGGTTTTCCTATGTCTCCTTGCTCTTCTTTGGAACTCTGCATTCAGATGCTTATATCTTTCCTCTCCTCCTTTGCTTTTTGCTTATCTTGTTTTCACAGGTATTTGTAAGGCCTCCCCAGACAGCTATTTTGCTTTTTTTTGCATTTCTTTTCCATTTGGATGGTGTTGATCCCTGTCTCCTGTACAATGTCATGAACCTCCACCCATAGTTCATCAGACACTCTATCAATCATATGTAGTCTCTTAAATCTATTTCTCACTTTCACTGTATAATCACAAGGGATTTGATTTAGGTCATACTTGAATGGTCTAGTGATCTTCCCTACTTTATTCAATAAGCCTGAATTTGGCAATAAGGAGTTCATGATCTGAGCCATAGTCAGCTCCTGGTATTGTTTTTGTAACTGTATAAATCTTCTCCATCTTTGGCTGCAAAGAATATAATTAATCTGATTCCAGTGTTGACCATCTGGTGATGTCCACGTATAGAGTCTTTTCTTGTGTTGTTGGAAAAGGGTGCTTGTTACAACTATTGTGTCCTCTTCTCAAAACTCTATTAGCCTTTGCCGTATGTCTTCTTATACTCCAAGGCCAAATTTTATGTTACTTCAGGTGTTTTGTGACTTCGTACTTTTGCACTCCTGTCCCCTATAATGAAAAAGACATATTTTTTGGGTGTTAGTTCTTAAAGGTCTTGTAGGTATTTATAGAACTGTTCAACTTCAGCTTCTTCAGCTTTAATGGTTGCGACACAGGCTTGGATTCCTGTGATATTGAATGGTTTGCCTTGGAAATGAAGAGAGAGCATTCTATAGTTTTTGAGATGGCGTCCAAGTATTGCATTTTTGACTCTTTTGTTGACCATGATGGCTACTCCGTTTCTTCTAAGGTTTTCCTGCCCACAGCAGTAGATATAATGGTAATTTCAATAAATTCACTCATTCCCATCAATTTTAGTTTGCTGATGCCTAGAATGCCGACATTCACTCTTTCCAGCTAATGCTTGACCCCTTCCAATTTGCCTTGATTCATGGACATAACATTCCAGTTTCTTGTGCAATATTGCTCTTTACAGCATTGGACCTTGCTTCTATCACCAGTCCCATCCACAAGTGGGTATTGTTTTTGCTTGGGCTCCATCCTTTCATTATTTCTAGAGTTATTTCTCCACTGATATTCAGTAGCATATTGGGCACCTACCCACCTAGGGAATTCCTCTTTCAGTATCCTCATTTTGCCTTTTCATACTGTTCATGGGGTTCTCAAAGCAAGAATACTCAAGTGATTTGTCATTCTCTTCTCAAGTGGACCACTTTCTGTCAGACCTCTCCATCATGATCCACCTGTCTTGGATGGCGCCCTAGGGTATGGTTTAGTTTCATTGAGTTAAACATGGCTATTGTCCATGTGATCAGATTGGCTAGTTTTCTGTGATTATGGTTTTAGTGTATATGCCCTCTGATGCCCTCTAGCAACACCTACCATCTTACTTGGGTTTCTGTTACTTTGAAAGTGGGGTTTCTCTTCATGGATGCTCCTTTTCTTGGGCGAGGTCACCCCTTTTGACCTTGGATGAGGGGTAGCTCCTCTTGGCTGTCACCCGTACCTCGGACGTAAGGTAGCTCCTTTTGGCCACTGCCCCTACCTTGAACATGGTGTAGCTCCTCTTGGCCATGTTTCTGCATGATCTGTTGCAGCTGCCACACTTCCTTACAAGGTATCGTTTCATTGAAAATTGCATCTCCTATTTTCTTTTTTTTTTTTTTAATTTGAAATTTAGTGAAGCATCCATTACTGTTAAAATGCATATGAATGTTTGAAATATGTGGTATCTAAGAAGCGGCACTGATTGTTCAATACCTGTGTGATAAAATATAATAGTATACTAAGCAACCATAGGCTTCCCTGGTGAGATTACAGCACTTTATTCAAACTGGTGACAGTTCTTAGTAAAATCTCAATAAAATATGAGTGATTTTGAAAACACTGTTTAAACATATAATATCTTTCTTTAATATCAGAAAAAAATTAATTGATCAAGGAAAAATTTTAAACTAAAATCTCTAAACACTTTAAAAAAAGTTATGTTTTTCTAACAAATGCAAAAAGGGGACACAAAGTATATAAACTAGAGAGGAATGGAGTCAGAGTGAGTAGTTAAGTAAAAAACAACAACATCAACTAGATAATGTTAAAATAACCTTAGTAGAAAATAGTGGAAATAAATAGAGATTAAGAGAGTAAATGAGAATTTTAAGCTGACTTGGTTATAACTAAACGACAAAACTAGTTTTACCTTTTTTTCTGACTCTAAAATAAGTAGCAAGTACTGTTTATGTAGGAGTATTGGTTATATGGTGAGGCTGGGGAGCTCTCCACTCCTGGGCATCCTCCAATATCGATTGGCTTCAACCAAAAACTCCAGCAGGGACTTATCCTAGGCCCCTAGGCAGCACGTTGACCAGCAGTCAACAGCCAGTGAGTGTTCACACTCTCAAGAGGATCAACACTGGGACAACCGGAGCACAGAGATGTTTTCTGGCTACATGGACCAGCTGAAGGGAATGAGCCTGCTATTCAGGGAGAGCCTGACAAAATGTCGCCCACTGGAGAAGGGAATGGCAAACCACTTCATTTCTCTTGCCTTGGGAACCTCATGAACAGTATGAAAATGGAAAATATATATGGCACTGAAAATCAGCCTCCCAGGTCTGTAGGTGTCCAATATGCTACTAGGGAAGAGCAAAGAAATAGCTCCTGAAAGGATGAAGAGGCTAAGCTAAAGCAGAAGGATGTTCAGTTGTGGATGTGTCTGATGATGAAAGTAAAATCCAATGCTGTAAAAAATGATATTCCATAGAAATCTATATTATTAGGTCCTTGAATCAAGGTAAATTGGATATGGTCAAATAGGAAATGGCAAGAGTGAACATCAACCTTTTAAAAATCAGTGAGCTAAAATGGACTGAAATGGGACAATTGAATTCAGATGACCATTATATATACTACTGTGGGCAATTTTTTTTTTAGAAGAAATGGAATAACCTTCATAGTCAACAGCAGCCCAAAATGCAATACATGGGTGCAATCTCAAAAATGACAGAATGATCTTGGTTTGTTTTCAAGGTAAACCATTAAACATCACAGTCATCCAAGTTAATGCCCCAAGCATTAATGCTGAAGAAGGCGAATGATTCCATGTAGACCTATAACACCTTTTAGATCTAACACTAAAAATGATGTCCATGACATCAAATGGAATTGGAATGCAAAAACAGCACATCAAGAGATACCTGGAGAAACAAGCAAGTTTGGCCTAAGTGGTACAAAACAAAGCAGTCCAAAAGCTAATAGAATTTTTCCAAAGAATGAACTGGTTGTAACAAACAACCTCTTTTAACAACACAAGAGATGACTCTATACATGGCCATCACCAAATGATCAATTTTGAAATCCTATTGATTATATTCTTTGCAGAAAAAAATTGAGAAGCTATATACAGTCAGCAAAAATAAGAACTGGAGTGACTGTGACCAAGACCACCAGCTCCTTGCTTCTAAATTCACGCATACATAGAAAACAGCAGGGAAAATCACTAGATCTTTCAGGTATGACCTAAATCAAACCCTTTATGATTATACGGTGGGGGTAACAAATAGATTCAAGGGATTAGACCTAGTAGACAGAATGCCTGAAGAACTATGGACAACAGTTCATGATATTCTGTAGGAGGTGGTGACCAAAATCATCCCCCAAAAAGGAAATATAAGAAGGCAAAGTGTTTGTGTGAGGCCTTACAAATAGCTCAGAAAAGAAGAGAAGTAACAGGGAAAGATATACCAAACTAAATGCAGAGCTACAGAAATAGCAAGGAGATATAAGAAAGCCTTCTAAGCAAACAATGCAATGAAATAGAGAGAAAGAATAGAATGGGAAGAATTAGAGATCTCTTCAAGAAAATTAGAGACTCCAGGGGTATATTTCATGTAAAGATGGGCACAATAAAGGACAAAAATGGCAAAGGCTTAACAGAAGTAAAAGAGATTAAAAGAGGTGGCAATATTACAAAGAAGAACTGAACAAAACATTTCTTAATGACCCAGATAACCATAATGGTGTGGTCATTCACCTGGAGCAAGGTATCCTGGAGTTTGAAGTCAATTGGGCCTTGGAAAGCATTACTACAAACAAAGCTGATGGAATTCCAGTTGAACTATCTCATTCTAAAAGATGATGTGGTTACAGTGTTGCACTCGATATGCCAGCAAATCTGGAAAATTCAGCAGTGGTCAAAAGACTGTAAAAGATCAATTTTCATTCCAACCCCAAAGAAAGGTAATTCCAAGGACTATTCAGATTACCACACTATTGCACACATTTCACATGCTCCAAGATAAAGCTCACAATCACTCAAGCTAGGCTTCAGCAGTATGTGAGTCAAGAATGTCCAGATGTACAAACTGCATTTAGAAAAGGCAGGAATCAAATTGCCAACATCAATTGAATCATAAAAAAGCAAAGGAATTAAAAAAAAATCTACTTCTGCTTCATAGATTACCTTAAAATTTTTGAATGTGTTCAGTTAGGTTCAGTAGCTACATCATGTATGACTTTTTGTGATCCCATGGACTGAAGCACACCAAACTCTCCTGTCCATCATCAGATCCCAGAGCTTGCTCAAACTCATGCCCATTGAGTCAGTCATGCCCTTTAACTATATCATCCTGAGTAGTCCCCTTCTCCTCCTGCCTTCAACCTTTCTCAACATCGAGGTATTTTCCAATGAGTCAGTTCTTCTCATCAAGTGGTCGAAGTATTGGAGTTTCAGCTTCAGCAGCAGTCTTTTCAATGACTATTCAGGAATGATTTCCTTTAGGGTTGACTGGTTTGATCTACTTACAATCCAAAGGACTCTCCAGAATCTGCAAGACTGCAGTTCAAAAACATTAATTCTTTGGTGTTCACCTTACTTTATAGTCTAATTTTCACATCCATACATAACTACTGGAAAAATCATAGATTTAACTAGAAAGAATATTGTGCTATCTAGACAGAACATATGCTGTCTATATTGGTCTTAGCTTTTCTTCAAAGGAGCAAACATCTTTTAATTTCATGGCTGAAATAACCATTTGCAGTGATTTTGGAGCCCAAAGAAATAAAATATCTCACTGTTTCTACTGATTCCAAATCTGTTTGCCATTAAGTGATGGGACTGGATGCCATGATCTTAGTTTTCTGAATGTTGAATTTCAAGCCAACTTTTTCACTCTCTTCTTTCATTTTCATCAAGAGACTCTTTAGTTCTTCTCTGTTTTCTGCCATAAGGATGGTATCATTTGTGTATTTGCAGTTATTGATATTTCTCCTGGCAATCTTGATTCCAGCTTGTGCTTCATCCAGCTCAGCATTTCCCATGATGTACTTTACGTACAAGTTAAATAAGCAGGGTGACAATACATAGGCTTGACGTTATCCTTTCCCAACTTGGATCCAGTCCATTTTCCATGTTCAAGTCTAACTGTTGTTTCTTGACCTGTGTACAGATTTTTAAAGAGGCAGGCCAGGTGATCTGGTATTCCCATCTCTGTAAGAATTTTCAAGTTTGTTGTGATACACACATTTAAAAGTTTGGGCATAGTCAATAAAGCAGAAGTAGATGCGTTTCTGGAATCCTCTTACTTTTTCTAAGATCTAACATATGCTAGCAATTTGATCTCTGGGTTTTGTTTTGTTTTGTTTTGTTTTGTTTTGCCTTTTTTTGAAACCATCTTGAACATATGGAAGTTCACAATTCACATACTGTTGGAACCTGGCTTGGCGAATGTTAAGCATTACTTTGCTAGCATGTGAGATGAGTGCAATTGTGCAGTAGTTTAAACATTCTTTTTCATTGCTTTTGTTTGGTATTGGAATGAAAACTGACCTTTTCCAGTCCTGTGGCCACTGCTGAGTTTTCCAAACTTGCTGGCATATAGAGTTGAGCATTTTAGCAGCAGCATCTTTTAATTTTAAATAACTCAGCTGGACCTAACCTTCACTAGCTTTGTTCAGAGTGATGCTTCCTAAAGCCCATTTGACTTCACATTCCCAGATGTCTGGCTCTAGGTGAGTAGTGGTCATACCATTGTGATTATCTGGGTCATAAAGATCTTTTTTTTTTTTTTTGTATAATTATTCTGTGGCTTTCCACAATGGTGTAAAATTTTTAAAGAGGTGTGAATACCTAACTACCTTACCTGCTTCCTAAGAAACTTGTACCTTGGACAAGAAACAATGGTTGGAACCAGACATGGAATAATAGCTTTGTTCAGAGTGATGCTTCCTAAAGCCCATTTGACTTCACATTCCCAGATGTCTGGCTCTAGGTGAGTAGTGGTCATACCATTGTGATTATCTGGGTCATAAAGATCTTTTTTTTTTTTTTTGTATAATTATTCTGTGGCTTTCCACAATGGTGTAAAATTTTTAAAGAGGTGTGAATACCTAACTACCTTACCTGCTTCCTAAGAAACTTGTACCTTGGACAAGAAACAATGGTTGGAACCAGACATGGAATAATAGACTGGTTGAAAATTGGGAAAGGAGTATATCAAGGTTGTATATTGTCACCTTGCTGATTTAACTTATATTCAGAGTGCATAATGTGGAATGATGGGCTGAATGAAGCACAGACTAGAATTAATATTGCCAGAAGAAATATCAATAATCCCATATACAAAGAAGATATCACTTTAATGACAGAAAATAAAGAGAAATTAAAGAGCCTCTTGATGAAGGAGAAATAAGAGAGTGAAAAAGCTGGCTGAAAACTAAGGATTCAAAAAACTAAGTTCATGGCATCCTGTCCAATTACATCATGGCAAATAGATGAGCAAAAATTAGAAAGAGTGACAGGTTTTATTTTCTTGGGGTCCAAAATCACTGTGGGCAGTAACTGTAACCTTGAAATTAAAATATTTTAATTGGGAAAAAAAGCTATGACAAATCTAGACAGCATATTAAAAAGCAGAAACATCACTTTGCTGAAAAAGTTGTGCATAGTCAAAGCTATGGCTTTTCCAGCATTCATGTGTGGATATGTAATTTAGACCATCAGAAGGCAGAGCACTGAAGATCCATGCTTTCAAACCGTGTGCTGGAGAAAACTTTTGAGAGTCCCTTGAATAACAAGAAGATCAAACCAGTTCTTAAAGGAAATCAATCCTGAATATTCTTTAGGAGGACTGATGCTGAAGCTGAAGCTCCAGTAATTTGGCCAACTCAATAGAAAAATAGATTCATTTGAAAAATATCCTGATATTGGAGAGATTGAGGACAAGAGGGAAAGGGGCAACAGATGTGCTGTTTGAATGGCATCACAGACTTAGTGGATATGAATTTGGAGGTCGCAGAGAGTTGAACACGACTGGGTCATGAATAGCAACAACATTGTTTATTCAATTGCTTAAACATTGATTGAAGTAGAATGATCTTTAAAGTCCTGTACAGCTTGAAATTTTATGTGAACATTAAATTATTTTCTATTCTATCCTTTATTTTATTTATATGAACTATAAAACAGTGAATCATCAGGCCAGCTGCTATCCTTAAGTAAATATTTTTGAAGATGTACATGAGTCAATGTATTCATCACTTCCATTTATTTTTTGTAATAGATATTATTTTCTTGGTAATGGGCATTAAGATTAAGGTTGACTCTTTTCTGTCCTGTGTCAAGGTTTCTTGCACCACCACCTGCAGATGTTCATTAGTAAAACCTGGGCCTGCCTGCAGACCAAAATAAAGATTGTAAAAGAATGTTCTCCACTCTGACATTTTCTCAATAAGGACATGATATTAACCTCCTGTGCAATAAAAGAGTTCCACCCAATTTCCCAGAATGAGTTTTTAATTTAACTGGTCATTTGAAGTGCATTTATGTATAAAAAATGTATAGCCTTGTCTGAAAGTAAGAAACCCCACCTATAGATTAAATTTTTAATGTCAGGCTGAAATGTAAGAAGAATATTGATTGAACTAGTGAAGGTTAAGAAGAGAATATTGTCTACAATAAAGTTTCTTGAAGTTTATCAGAACAATCAGATGTAAATTTATTTAATAGAAAAAAGTTCAATAATATATTTTAATGTTTAACTTAAAAAATGAGGACCGACAAAACTAAGTATATAACAGGATAATTATTTGGATGAACATTCTCATGAACAAATATG
>SJYC01037706.1:0-26546 GCA_006408675.1 Madoqua kirkii
TTTTGCTAAAACTGGCTAAAGGTTTATTAATGTTACTTATCTTATCAAAGAAACAGTCCTTAGTTTCATTGTCCTTTTCTATTATTTTAGTCTGCATTTCATTTCTTTCTACTCTGATCATTATTATTTCTTTCCTTCTGTCAACTAGTGGTTTTATGTGTTCTCTCTAGTTCCAGTGTTTACGATCATGTTCTTTAAGATTTTTTTTCTTTATACAGACTTGTACCACTATAAAATTCTCTCTTATAACTTATTTTGCTGCATCCTGTTGATTTTTGATACATGAGTCTCTGTTTTCAATTGTGTCCAGATTTTTTTTCCCTCTTTGATTTCTTTAGTGACCAACTTGTTCTGTAGACCATATTGTTTAACCTCCGTGTGTGTGTGTGTGTGTGTGTGTGTGTGTGTGTGTGTGTGTGTTGGGCAGGAGTTTCTTTCTTTCTTTCTTTCTTTTTTTCTTCTTGTTATGTTTGATTTCTAGCTTCATATCATTATGGTGAGAAAATGTATTTGATGAGATTTTAACTGTTGTAACTTTACTGAGAGTAGTTTTGTGTCCAAGCTTGTAATATACCCTGGAGAAAATCCCTTGTGTAATTGGGGTGTCAAACATATAAGGTGTTATTGTGCTACTGAAAATACTGCATTTTTTAGTTGCTAACAGATGACACCACCCTTATGGCAGAAAGTGAAGAGGAACTAGAAAGCCTCTTGATGAAAGTGAAAGAGGAGAGTGAAAAAGTTGACTTATAGCTCAACATTCAGAAAATGAAGATCATGACATCTGGTCCCATCACTTCATGGGAAACAGATGGGGAAATAGTGGAAACAGTGTCAGATTTTATTTTTCTGTGCTCCAAAATTACTGCAGATGGTGACTGCAGCCATGAAATTAGAAGACTCTTACTCCTTGGAAGGAAAGTTATGACCAACCTAGACAGCATATTAAAAAAAAACAGAGGCATCACTTTGTCAAGAAAGATCCACCTAGTCAAGGCTATTGTTTTTCCTCTGGTCACGGATGGATGTGAGAGTTAGACTGTGAAGAAAGCTGAGCACTGAAGAATTGATGCTTTTGAAATGTGGTGTTGCAGAAGACTCTTGAGAGTCCCTAGGAGTGCAAGTAGATCCAACCATTCCATTTTAAAGGAGATCAGGCCTGGGTGTTCTTTGGAAGGACTGATGCTAAAGCTGAAACTCCAATACTTTGGTCAACTCATGCAAACAATTGACTCATTGTAAAAGACCCTGATGCTGGGCGGGTTTGGGGGCAGGAGGAGAAGGGAATGACAGAGAATGAGATGGCTGGATGGCATCACTGACTCGATGGACATGAGTTTGAGTGAACTCCGGGAGTAGATGATGGACAAGGAGGCCTGGCGTGCTGTGATACATTGGATTGCAAAGAGTCAAACACGATTGAGCAACTGAACTGAACTGAACTCACATATAGTATTTTCATGTCACATTTTTAATATTTTTTATTTGTTTTCAATCTCAATTACTTATCGGTATATGATTTTACTGCTTTTGTTTTTCAACATTCCTAGAGCTTCATAGGTTATTTCCTATCTTTACTGTACTTTTACCTTTATCAATGAGATTTTCCTTTCAAAATTTTCATATTTCTTGCTGTGATCCTTTCTGTCAGCTTAGAGAAGTCTCTGTAAAATTTCTCATAAAGGGAGGTTCTTAGTGTTAAAGTCTTTTAGCTTTTGTTTATCTGTAAAATTTTTAACATTTTCTTCAAATCTGAATGATAATCTTACTGAGTGGAGTAGTCTTGCTAAAAGTACTTTTTTTTTTTTAACGTTCATCACTTTATACTTATTATGCCCTTCCTTTTTAGTCTGCATTTTTTTAATGAGTTGATATTTATGGAAATTGGCTTCTATTTAACTAGTTGTATTTCCTTTGTCCCTTTCACTATTCTCTATTGATCTTTATTTTCTATCACTTACTTACAATGCATCATGGTATATTTCCCTTTCTTTGATTGTTTTGGGAACCCTTGTGCTTCCCACGATTAGATGTCTGTTTCCTTTCCCAGTCATGAATACTTTTCAGTTATTATGTCTTCAAAAGGTTCCCTGACTCTTTCTCTCTCTCTTTCTGGAACCTTTACAATGTGGATATTAGAAATGCTTAATATTTTCTCTAATAGCTCTTAAAATTTCTTATTTTTTAAATTACATTTTTCAGTTCAGCTTGAGTGATTTCCACTACTCTACCTTCCAGTTTGCTGATTTGTTCTTCTATATCATCTAACTTTCTGCTGCTTTTTTTCCTACTTTGTTTTTTTCAGTTATTGTGTTATTCAACTCTGTTTAGTTCTTCTTTACATTTTTTTTTTTTAAGTTTCTCACTGGGTTCATTGTTCTTCTGTCCAGTACTTCAAGCAGCTTTATGATCATTACCATGGATTCTTTATTGCTTGATTGCTGATTTCCCATTTATTTAATTTTTCTTCTGGGGTTTTATCTTGCATTTTGTTTCCAACACATCCTTGTTATCACCTCATTTTACCTGAATGTCCACTTATCTTTCTATGCATTAGGTAGTTAATCATTTTTTAAAACATTTTTTTGATCTTGAGAGAGTGATCTAATATAGATGGCATTTTGTGGGGGCAGCTGTACACAATTTATATTGAAATGTCAATATCACACTCAAGTCTAATCACCAAGACTATGCTATTAGGGTATCCTTTATTCTTGGAATGTCCTCTATGTGGGATTATCTGCCCTTATGCTGTCATTGAGCTGTGGCATGCAGGTAGCTGTGCCTGGCCTCTGGCCCAGTTGGTTGATATGCTCTGTCTATTGTAGAAAAGGAAAAGGAACCAGAGATCAAATTGCCAACATCTGCTGAATCATGGAAAAAGGAAACATATGTTTCTAGCTTATTGACTATGCCAAGCTTTTGACTGTGTGGACAACAATAACCTGGAAAATTCTTAAAAGATGGGAATATCACACCACCTGACCTGCCTCTTGAGACATCCATATGCAGGTCAGGAAGCAACAGTTAGAACTGGATGTGGAATAACAGACTGTTTCCAAATAGGAAAAGGAGTATATCAAGGCTGTATATTGTCACCCTGCTTGTTTAATTTATATGCAGAGTGCACCATGAAAAATGCTGGGCTGGAAGAAGCACAAGCTAGACTCAGTATTGCTGGGAGAAATATCAATCTCAGATGTACAGATGACACCACCCTTATGGCAGAAAGTGAAGAGGGACTAAAGAGCCTCTTGATGAAAGTGGAGAGTGAAAAAGTTGGCTTAAAGCTCAACATTCAGAAAACAAAGATCATGGCATCTGGTCCCATCACTTCATGGAGAATAGATGGACAAACAGAGGAAATAGTGTCAGAGTTTATTTTGGGGGGCTCCAAAATCACTGCAGATGGTGATTACAACCATGAAATTAAAAGACACTTACTCCTTGGAAGGAAAGTTACGACCAACATAGATGGCATATTGTAAAGTTGAGACATTACTTTGCCAACAAAGGTCCTTCTAGTCAAGGCTATGGTTTTTCCAGTTGTCATGTATGGATGTAAAAGTTAGACTGTGAAGAAAGCTGAGCACCAAAGAATTGGTGCTTTTGAACTGTGGTGTTGGAGATGACTCTTGAGAGTCCCTTGTACTGCAAGGAGATCCACCAGTCCATTCTAAAGGAGATCAGTCCTGGGTGTTCTTTGGAAGGAATGATGCTAAAGCTGAAACTCCAGTACTTTGGCCACCTCATGAGAAGAGTTGATTCACTGGAAAAGTCTCTGATGCTGGGAGGAATTTGGAGCAGGAAGAGAAGGGGACGACAGAGGATGAGATGGCTGGATAGCATCACAGAGTCAATGGATGTGAGTTTGAGTGAACTTCAGGGGTCAGTTATGGACAGGGAAGCCTGGCATGCTGCAATTCATGGGGTCGCAAAGAATCAGACACAACTGAGTGACTGAACAGACCTGAACTGATCTGATTTTGGAGATAGACATCCACTGATATGTGGGTTCAGTTTCTGGCAATTCTGGCTATCATGGCCAGAGTTCTTCAAACTGACTTGGGCCTGATGTGTGTGGCAAGGACTTAGGGCTAATACTGACCCACTGGTGGGTGTCAATAGGTCCTGGGGTCTCCAGATTAGGCCTAGGTAGATTAGGATGCAATGACTATGAACTTGAGCAAATTCCAGGAGTTAGTGAGGGACAGAGGGCCTGGCATTCTGCACTACATGGATTGCAAAGAGTCAGATATGACTGGCTGACTAAAAAACAACAGGAAAACTCCCTCAAATGACTCCCACCAATGTCTGTGTCCCCAGAATTAGTCCGTTTCCTTTTGGCTCTCTAGAAATCATTTCAAGATCAGCAATTGAATCTGACTATTTTGAAATTACTGCCCCTAGACTGGGATTCAGAGGTTGTGAAACTTTGTGTGTGCTGTTTAACAACAGAGTCTCTGTTTCTTACAACCCTCTGGGTCTCTCAAAAGTGAGGCTTGTTGGTCTTCAAAGTCAAGCATTCTCAAATTTCATCTTCCTTGTTTAAGCCCCCTGGCCTATAAGCTTGATGTGGCACTACCCTTGGTTCTGGGGGAGATTCTCTTCAGTTGTGATTATCCCCCAAATTGTGGGCCACTCACTTGAGGGTATGGGTCTTGACTAAACTGTGTTTCCACCCCTTCTTGTTATTCTTTCTTTATTTCTTGAGCTGCATATATTTTCCTGTAATATTCAGGTCATTTTCATCAATAATTTTTGGTTACAAAAAATAAAAAGTTTAGTCTTGGTAATGTCCAACTCTTTGCAATCCCATGGACTGTAATTTTCCAGGCTCCTCTTTCTGTAGAAATCTCCAGGCAACAATACTTGAGTAGGTAACCATTGCTTTATCCAGGGGAACCTTCCCAACTCAGGGATTGAGTTTTCTGCATTGAAGGGAGGTTCTTTACCATCTGAGTCACCTTAATAGTTGCAATTTTGGTGTGTCTATGGGAGAAGATGAAACTAGACTTTGCCTTGTCCAACATCTTTGCCACTATCTATCCAATTTTATTCTTCTTCTGTTTTCTTTTTTAATTTGGTCCCTAAAGTCTTCATCATTTTATTCTTGTTTATGCAACAAAATTGTACATCAACTTAGATTCTTCATAAACTATTTTCTTCAAAAAGTAGAATTAGAATATATCAGAATCCTTAACCCAATGTATAGCAATAGTAAGATTTGTATTTACCTCCCCTGCATTCAGATAGATGCCAGTAAACATTTCTGCCCAAGCACTGATTTTTAAAGCCATCATTACCTCTCTTTTTAAAATTATTCTTTTTTTTTTTTTGCTAATTAACATCACCTATAAGTTTCTTAGAAATAACAAATCTCAGGCTTTGCCTTAGCAAATTTGACTCAGAATCTATCTTTTAACAACATTCTTAAGCATTCACAAATATGTTAAATCTGAGGAACTTTTAGTTTCTAATACTGTCTGAAATTGACAAATATGTTGAGAAAAGATTTCTATGCAATTTTTGTAATAAAACTCATTTTCTTTTCACATTAACAAATATTTATATTTTATGATACAAATATTTATATTTTATTAATATTTTCTGGCTTTTTTGACATTAAATGCTATTATTTCCTTCTAATTTGAGCTTCAAAATATATTTTCTATCTTATTTTGGTGATGCTATAGAATGCATAGGAAAAATGGATTAATTGCTCAGTGTAGTGTTGTTTGTCATCAACATTCAAAGAACATTCTCATAGGTGATGGATTGGGTTTGTGAGATTTTCCCCCTCTATCAGTTTCCTGTTTTCATTTCCTTCAATAATTAGTTATTTTGAGGCATATTATATTTAGTTGTTTATCTTCTTCCTTGAATTATATATTTTTAATGCATTGTGCATTACAATGATGAGGAGAAAGCCAAAGCTTCAGCAAGCCTGAGACAGTGATTTATAAAAGCTCAAGGAAACCACAAATCTGATGCAGATGCTTTTTTTTTTTTTACTTTCTGTGTGCAAACGATCCTTTATAACTTTCTATTATCCCAGCTACAGTTTGAAACGTATAATTTTGTCTTCCCACAAGTGAGGAAACAGATGCTTCTCTTCTAATGGTAGTGGATTCCAAGTATTTTCTCAGAATGTTTAAAAGGTAGCATGAATATTTTGTGTAGATTTAAGAAGCCACAGAAAAATATTTAAATCCATAATTACACTAACATCTGTCACAAAACATTATTTTAAATGTATTAACTGATCAAGGTGACACATCTTTCCTGAACATGGTATAACTCAAAATAGTATAATTAGAATTATTCTTTTCATATAGCAAACATGTACTGAGCACTTACTCTATGCCACTCATAGGGCAGCACATGGGACACATGCTGAATGGAGATGGGTGGAAAACGTGAAATTAAATGCAATTAATAACAAGATCTTGCTAAGTGATGTAATTATATTTCCCATAACCATGTAAGGAAAAAATGCAACAAGAGGCTATTATTATAACTATTTAGAAAGTATCTCTCTGATTAAGAGGTGTTTAAAAATAAGACTTTAAAATTGAGAAGTGGTTAATCTTACAAACAATGGGTGGATCATGGTGTCAAGTAGTGCATGTGCTGTGTTACAAATCGCTTCAGTCGTGTCTGACTCTTTGTGACCCTGTGGACTTAGCCTGCCAGGCTCCTCTGTTAATGGTGATTTTCCAGGTAAGAATACTGGAATTGGTTGCCATGCCCTCCTATAGGGGATGTTCTCTTACAACTCATGATTGGCAAGTAGGTCCCTTACCACTAGTACCACCTCAGAAGCCCAATATAGCATTGGAAATACTGAAGTGGGATATGGACAAAAGGGATTCAGCAGTGATTGTCAGAAAATTATCATAATAATATACATTTTTAAAGACTTACTTAAGAAATCAGATGATTTATTATTGTCATCATCATTGCCATCTTGTACCAAGAGAATGAATCCTCCACCCCCGAAAAAGAAGAAGAAGAAGAAATGAGCCAAATTTTATTTTCAGTAGAATGGCACTAATAAAAAGAAAAATGTTTATCATGTAGAAAATTTAACTTGCCATTCATAACTTAAGCTCTCAGAGCACATTTTTATAAACTACTTAGTGATTGAATTTATTTTTAAAAAATAGTGTTTTATTATTCAGAGATTTATTTAAACTTTTTTATTTTGCATTTTTGTAAATTATTCAGTTCAGTTCAGTCTCTCAGCCATGTCCTACTCTTTGTGACCTCATGAACCACAACACTGCAGGCCTCCCTGTCCATCACCAACTCCTGGAGTCCACCCAAAGCCATGTCCATTGAGTCAGTGATGATATCCAACCATCTCATCCTCTGTCGTTCCCTTCTCCTCCCACCCTCAATCTTTTCCAGAGTCAGAGTATTTTCAAATGGGTCAGCTCTTCATATCAGGTGGCCAAAGTATTGGAGTTCAAGCTTCAGCATCAGTCCTCAAAATGAACATCCAGGACTGATCTCTTTTAGGATGGACTGTTTGGACCTCCTTGCAGTCCAAGGGACTGTCAACAGTCTTCTACAAAATCACAGTTCAAAAGCATTAATTCTTTGGCACTCAGCTTTCTTTATAGTCCAACTCTCACATCCATACATGACTAATGGAAAAATTATAGACTTGACTTAGATGGGCCTTTGTTGACAAAGTAATGTCTCTGCTTTTGAATATGCTGTCTAGGATGGTCATAACTTTCCTTTCAAGGGGTAAGTGTCTTTTAATTTCCATGGCTCTAGTAAATCACCATCTGTAGTGATTTTGGAGCCCACTAAAATAAAGTCAGCTGCTGTTCACTTTCCACTGTTTCCCCATCTATTTGCATGAAGTGATGGGACTGGATGCAATGGTCTTAGTTCTCTGAATGTTGAGCTTTAAGCCAACTTTTCCACTCTTCTCTTTCACTTTCATCAAGAAGCTCTTTAGTTCTTATTCACATTCTGCCATAAAAGTGTAACTTGTAAATCGTACTTGATAATTTATATAGCTCTTTTCTACAAAGAAAAATAAAAGTATTTCTTTTCTTTGTTTTAATTGTGTGATATAAATTTTTTTGTTTATTTTTATTTTTTTTAATTAGCCATTATATTTCTTAAGGTCTTCCCTGGTGGCTCAGTGATAAAGAATCCACCTGTAATGCAGGTAACATGGGTGCAATTCCTGGGTTGGGAATATCCCCTGGAGAAGGAAATCACAACCCACTCTTGTATTCTTGCCTGGGAAATTACATGGACAGAGGAGCCTCATGGGCTGCAGTCCATGGAGTTGCAAAATCAGACACAACTTAGAGACTAAACCACCACCACCATATAGTTCTTAAAGGCTATTTAACAAGAGGGCTTCCCTGGTAGCTCAGATGGTAAAGAGTCAGCCTGCAATGTGGGAAACATAAATTTGATTCCTGAGTCAGGAAGATACCCTGCAAAAGAAAATGGCTACCCACTTCACTATTCTTGACTCGAGAATTCCATAGACAGAAGAACCAGGCAGGCTACAGCCCATGGTTCACAAGTGTCAGACATAAATGAGTGACCAAAAGTTTCATTTAATAAGAAAAATAATAACTATGAATCATGAACTAAAACTTCTATTCAGCCTGTAGCCCTAGCAAATTAATGTCAGTTTTTTTTCTCTCTCTTTTTGATAGTTAATAATTAACGTAATTATAATAAACACGTAGAGAACTTTTTATAATTGTTGACTGAAGCGCTCACTGGAAAATCTCATGGCATTTGAGGGTTAAGGAATACATGTGTTCATCTGAAAGGTAGTCTGGTCTGAAATAGATGACACTCAACTACTTCCTGTTAGAAGTAAGAAAATGTGTTAATTGCTTTTAATATAGTTTCTTACACTGCAGTCAACCCAGGCCATCTGTCCACACAGCTGTCTCTTGGTGGTTTCAGCAAAGCAAGTGAGGGTATATATTTTAAAGAGAAGCACAACTGAAAAGAGCAAAACAGACTACATTGATTGAGTTTCTATTACAAGATTATGTGCTGAATAAATTTTAAAAAAATGTATACCAGAGTGTGTACACACGCACACATTCACAAGATTTTCACCTAGGGTGAGAAGTGACTATATTAGTAGTTTATCTTGATAAATTACATGACTAAGAAATAACTTTAGGATCTACATTGAGTAAAGGTAACAACTCAAAAACAAAAGCAAAAACTATTTTGCTCAATATGTTAGTAGAAAAGCATGTTTGGGGTTGAGAAGTGACAGAAGTAAGTTGAGGGTGGGCAGAAAATTTTGAGGCAAAATTTCCACAGGGACTTAAGTCATTGTGTTGGGAAGTGAGTACTCCTGATCACTAAAAGTTTAATGAAACCCACCAGTCACACAAAACAGTTGACATTAATATTAGGATTTTATTTGGTAAATCTCAAGAATAATGCTGTGTTGATGACTGGGTTCATGTAAAAATAAAATGAAAAAAAAAATGTTGGGATGGATTCAAACCTTCTAAACTGGACAAAGTGAAGAGATGAAGAAATTTTAGAAAGCCACAGATAAAAATGTAAACATGATACCACTTTTAAATTTACAGATATCTTGATAGGAAAATGCAAATAGAAATGTGAGATTTTTTTTTAATTCACTACATATATCACAGCAAATAAAGATGCCCAGGATATTTGCTCACATGATGATTACAATCTGGTAGAGAGAAAAAGATAGAAAGGAAAAAAAAATAAATGAATAAAATACACATATACTAGATAATAAGTGCTTTGAGGTAAATAAAACTGGTAAGGGAGTGCATTTTCATTTGAGAAAAGATAGATGAAGACATAAATCAGACGAAAATCTGTGTAAACAGTCAAGATATGTGAACATGTAAAGTTTCTGAGGCTTAATCCAACCTAGATATTTTAGAAGAAGTGAGGAAGTCTGTGATCACAAATGATGATTCTGTCCTGCAGTCAGTTTCCTCTTGATGAAAACATCATCAAATTTGAAAGTTCTATCTCAACTAACCAATGTATCTATTTCATAAACAGAAATGTTGAATAAGATTTCAAATTATTTATTCCAAACAAATTACAACCCTAACTTATGTAAGGCCAGATAATATCCTGGAATATCATTTTAATATCATTTGTCTTATCCCTATTCCAAAAGTAAAGTAAATAAGAATTATGTTGGATCCCTGTGTTATTTGATTGCTTTCACAGTTAGATAAGCCAAAATGGATGAAGTATTTTTGGAGTTCTCCACTCATTATTATCAGAATAAAACTGATACATGTTCAGATCAGTTCAGTCCCTCAGTTGTGTCCAATCGTTTGCCACCCATGAATCGCAGCATGCCAAGCCTCCCTGTCTATCACTAACTCCCGGAGTTCACTCAGATTTGCGTTCATCAAGTCAGTAATGCCATCCAGCCATCTCATCCTCGGTCGTCCCCTTCTCCTGACTCCAATCCTTACCAGCATCAAACGTTTTGCCAATGAGTCAAATCTTCGCATGAGGTGGCCAAAGTGCTGCAGTTTCAGCTTTAGCATAATTCCTTCAAAGAAATCCCAGGGTTGATCTTCACAATGGACTGGTTGGATCCTCTTGCAGCCCAAGGGACTCTCAAGAGTCTCTACAACACCACAGCTCAAAAGCATCAATTCTTTGGCGCTCAGCCTTTTTCACAGTTCAAGTCCCACATCCATACATGACTACTGGAAAAACCATAGCCTTAACGACGGACCTTACTGAGCAAAGTAATGTCTCTGTTTTTCAATATGCTATCTAGGTTGGTCCTAACTTTTCTTCCAAGGAGTAAGTGTCTTTTAATTTCATGGCTGCAATCACCATCTGCAGTGATTTTGGAGCCCTCAAAAAATAGAGTCTGACTCTGTTTCCACTGTTTCTCCATCTAATTCCCATGAAGGAATGGGACAGGATGCCATGATCTTCATTTTCTGAATGTTGAGCTTTAAGCCAACTTTTTCACTGTCCACTTTAACTTTCATCAAGAGGCTTTTTAGTTCCTCTTTGCTTTCTGCCCATAAGCGTGGTGTCATCTGCATATCTAAGATTTTGATATTTCTCCCAGCGATCTTGATTCCGGATTGTGTTTCTTCCAGTCCAGCATTTCTAATGATGTCCTCTGCATATAAGTTAAATAAGCAGGGTGAATATATACAGCCTTGACATACTCCTTTTACTATTTGGAACTAGTCTGTTGTTCCATGTCCAGTTCTAAGTGTTGCTTCCTGACTTGCATACAGATTTCTCAAGAAGCAGATCAGGTGGTCTGGTATTCCCATCTCTTTCAGAATTTTCCACAGTTTATTGTGATTCATACAGTCAAAGGCTTTGGCATAGTCAATAAAGAAGAAATATATGGTTTTTAGGAACTCTCTTGCTTTTTCCATGATCCAGTGGATGTTGGCAATTTGATCTCTGGTTCCTCTGACTTTTTTAAAACCTGCTTGAACATCAGGAAGTTCACGTTCACGTATTGCTGAAGCCTGGCTTGCAGAATTTGAACATTACTTTACCAGCCTGTGAGATGAGTACAATTGTGTGGTAATTTGATCATTCTTTGGCATTGCCTTTCTTTGGGATTGGAATAAAAACTGACCTTTTCCAGTCCTGTGGTCACTGCTAAGTTTCCAAATTCGATGACATATTGAGTGCAGCACTTTCACAGAATCATCTTTCAAGATTTGAAACAGCTCAACTGGAATTTCATCACCTCCACTAATTTTGTTCATTGTGATGCTTTCTAAGGCCCAGTTGACTTCACATTCCAAGATGTCTCCCTCTAGATGAGTGATCACATCATCGTGATTATCCGAGTCATGAAGATCCTTTTTGTATAGTTGTTTCCCTGGTGGCTCAGAGGTTAAAGTGTCTGCATTCAATGGGGGAGACCTGGATTCAATCCCTGGTTCAGGAGGATCCCCTGGAAAAGGAAATGACAACCCACTCCAGTATTCTTGCCTGGAGAATCCCATGGACTGAGGAGCCTGGTGGACTACAGTCCACAGGGTCACAAAGAGTCGGACACGACTGAGTGACTTCACTATTCACTATTCTGTGTATTCTTGCCATTTCTTCTTAATATATTCTGCTTCAGTTAGGTCCAAACCATTTCTGTCCTTTATCAAGCCCATCTTTGCATGAAATGTTCCCTTGATATCTTTAATTTTCTTGAAGAGATCTCTAGTCTTTCCCATTCTGTTCTTTTCCTTTATTTCTTTGCATTGATCACTGAAGAAGGCTTTCTTATCTCTTCTTGCTGTTCTTTGGAACTCTGCATTCAGATGATGCTTATATCTTTCCTTTTCTCCTTGGCTTTTTGTTTCTCTTCTTTTCACAGTTATTTGTAATCCTTCTTCAGACAACCATTTTGCGTTTTTGCATTTTATTTCCATGGGGATGGTCTTGATCCCTGTCTCCTGTACAATGTCACGAACCTTATCCCATAGTTCATCAGACATTCTATCAGATCCAGGCCCTTAAATCTATTTCCCACTTCCACTACATAATCATAAGGGATTTGATTTAGGTCATACATGAATGGTCTAGCGATTTTCCCTGCTTTCTTCAATTTAAGTCTGAATTTGGTAATAAGGAGCTCATGGTCTGAGCCATAGTCAACTCCTGGTCTTGTTTTGGTTGATTGTATAGAGCTTCTCCAACATTTGCTGCAGAGAATATAATCAATCTGATTTTGGTGTTGTCCATCTGGTGATGTCCATGTGTAGAGTCTTCTCTTGTGTTGTTGAAAGAGGGTGTTTGCTATGACCAGTGCATTATCTTGGCAAAACTCTATTAGTCTTTGCCCTGCTTCATTCTGTATTCCAAGGGAAATTTGCATGTTACTCCAGGTGTTTCTTGACTTCCTACTTTTGCATTCCAGTCCGCTATAATGAAAATGGCATCTTTTTAAGGTGTTAGTTCTGAAAGGTCTTGTAGGTCTTCATAGAACCATTCAACTTCAGCTTCTTCAGCATTACTGGTTGGGGCATAAACTTGGATTACTGTGATATTGAATGGTTTGCTTTGGAAACGAACAGAGATCATTTTGTCATTTTTGAGATTGCAAAGAAATAGGAAATATCTTACAAAATATTCATGCATTCATTAATTCATTTCAACATATTTATTGAACAACCTCCAGCAGGATGCTAATCACTGCAGTTATGGTACTATAAACAGACAGATTTTGTTTTAAAGTTACATTCTTGGTAGAAAATACATGTATTATTAAAAAGATCCTAAGAAAATATGGAAGAGTGTTCTATATAAGCATATAATGACAGAGAGATCAAGGAAGACCTCACAAAATAAGAAAGTATTAAAAATATCTTATGGGGCAAAAAAAGTATTATTATTATGTATTTATTTTTTCTTTTGGTGAAGTAGAGAGTGATCAAACATACTAAATGATGCTGATAATGGCAATAGTTCAAGTTCCAAACATCAACCACAATGTTAGGCAAAGTGGATATGTTACCATTTGTAACTCTGAGAAGTACAATTTGAGCACAGCAGTAAACATGCAAATTTAATTTGATGTATGTTTATAAGATAATGGGATCTTCCCTGGTAATTCAGATGGTGAAGCGTCTGCCTGCAATATGGGATACCTGGGTTCGATCCTTGGGTTGGGAAGATCATCTGGGGAAGGAAATGGCAACCCACTCCAGTATTCTTGCCTGCCACACTCCATGGACAGGGGGGCCTGGTGGGCTACAGTCCATGGAGTTGCAAAGAGTCAGACCCAAGTGACCAACTGCACTTTCATAAGTGAATGGATGAGAGGAAGTGGAAAACTAGGTCAGGACATAAACGTAGGATCATGGACAACCCTTTAAAGGAGTTTTGTGATGAATGGTGAGGCAGGAAAGAAAGATGATATTAAAAGTGATTATCTTTTCAAGATTGGATTTAGACAACATTGTTATACGTTTGTAACATATAACCCACATGTTTATATGTTTTTTTCTTTCTTTTTCTTTTTTTTTTTTTTTAATGAATGATGGCACATGAGATTGATTCCATTGACACAGTGACTTGTCTTATCTGGATAAAACGAGAGATAATCTAATACAAGGTAAGGAGTTGGGCTTAAAATGACAGGAATCATTCATCCAAAAAGAAAATTCATCCAAAAAATTTTTTTATTCCAATGCAAGTAGATCCATATATGTAAAGTAGATCCATATATGTAAACAATTTCTTTGCTCGTGTCTTTTAACTTCCACAGTGGGAAAGAAGGACAGGATTATGAGTTAATTGTGGAAATTGAAAAGGGGATCTTGGTGATCTAAGAAGAGAGAATACCTAAAATATTTGCTGATTTGAATGTCCTCCTTGCAGATGGTCATTAATTTAAATTAAAACCTTGAGACAGCTATAGTCATGGACTGGTTTGCAGATGGAATATAGGTAGGGTTTGGATTAAACTAAAGTTTTGATTGATGTTGGTGACAATAATAAAGGGAGATTATTTGCAGGAAAATTGAGTGGAATTTGAGGGAAAATACAAGATAGAAGCTAAATGTGGGTCACATAATCCAACCTGTGTAAGAGAGGAACAAAGACATTAGAGTCTCTGGACACTACACATATAATTGAACCAACAGAAAAATGTTCTAGTGGTGTTAAAGAGATTTTGGAAATGGGATACCAAACTGCATGTCTTAGAAACATGGAGACAGTGTTTAGAGAATAAAGGATTGATGTCGAGATTATAGTGGTTCATGTATTGGTAATGATAAAGATGGATAATAACCCAGGGTTTAGGCAATGATCAGTGATAGAGAAGAAATTTTTAAGCTGGATAATTAGATGCACTATTTACATGAATTTTTAAATCATTATCAATTATAATGAATTAGCATTGCAAAAAGTTGAGTCAGCCACAATAGATCCAGCTCAGGCCTGTGGGGCAAATTTATTACATAGTTAAAAACTGAGAATAATTTTATACAATTTTGCATCCAATAATGCTGAAAATTGAGATAGTCATGTGGAATTTTGAGGCACAGTTCTTAGTAGGTGAGTCATGATCTTACCTCCCACATTAAAACATTAATTTTCCTTAGTGAAAGTTCAGAAAATCCCTTTATTAGCAGTTCCTCTCTGTATGCAGAGTGGAAAATTGATGTGCACTGTACTCTTATTAAAATCTATCTCTATTCCTCTGACTTCATCCTACCCAGGCCAAGTCCCACATGTGTTGGAAGTATGCTACCTCTCTTTGCTCGCAGGACCCAGGGCACATTCTTTGCACACAGAAGTGGCCTGGTAAGCCCATCTAGCATATAGACAGCAGCCTTCAGAATGCCAAAATATCTCCCAGGACTCATCAGTAATTTTCTAAATTTTTCAAATATTCATTTTATAAGAGCTATGATATCTGTGAAATTTGCATCATTGAGGAAACACAGCTTATGCAAAGTAAATTATCTTACTTTTAACATTCAGGGTGTTTATATTTCTGTTGTAGAAAATAGTTTTATACCGTTGTTTATACCTATTAATAAGAAATCGTGTACACATGTGGCTGATTCATGTCAATGTATGGCAGAACCAATACAGTACTGTAAAACAGAATAAAGCATTAAAAAAAAAGAAATACATCATTAAGGAAACTTTATATTTACTAAAACTAAGATCATGGTATCTGGTCCCATCACTTCATGGGAAATAGATGAGGAAACAGGGGAAACAGTTTCAGATTTATTCTGGGGAGCTCCAAAATCACTGCAGATGGTAACTGCAGCCATGAAATTAAAAGACGCTTACTCCTTGGAAGGAAAGTTATGACCAAACTATATAGCATATTCAAAAGCAGACACATTACTTTACCATCAAAGGTCCGTCTAGTAAAAGCTATGGTTCTTCCAGTGGTCATGTATGGATGTGAGAGCTGGACTGTGAAGAAAGCTGAGTGCCAAAGAATTGATGCTTTTGAACTGTGGTATTGAGAAGACTCTTGAGAGTCCCTTGGATTGTAAGGAGATCCAACTGGTCTATTCTAAAGGAGATCAGTCCTGGGTGTTCTTGGAAGGAATGATGCTAAAGCTGAAATTCCAGTACTGTGGGTACCTCATGTGAAGAGTTGACTCATTGGGAAGGACTCATGCTGGGAGGGATTGGGGGCAGGAGGAGAAGGGGATGATGGAGGATGAGATAGCGGATGACATCACCGACTCAAAGAAAGTGAATTTGAGTGAATTCTGGGAGTTGGTGAAGGACAGGGAAGCCTGGTGTGATGTAATTCATGGGGTCAAAAGAGTCAGACACGACTGAGCGACTGAACTGAACTATCTTAGTGTGGGCTTCCCTGATAGCTCAGATGGTAAAGAATCTGCCTGACACAAAGGAGACTCAGTTTCAATCTCTGGATTGGGAAATCCTCTGGAGTAAAGACTAGCTACCCACTCCAGTATTCTTACCTGGTGGATTACATGGACAAAGGAGTTTGGCAAGCTATACTCCATGGGTTTGCAAAGAGTTCGACACAAGAGAAACTAACATCCTCCCAGGTAGCTTACTGTGCTAGAATCCTTCATGATGTGTGTTATATCAAGAAACAATGGGTGGACTTCCTATCTATTTTTTAACTAGTCTCGGTTAGTGAGACTAATCAGATTTTCTGCATAGTATCTATGCATCATGCCTTAACAATTATTTCCCCCAAGGATTACCTAGTGACAGGGGTAAATAAAGCAGAGTAGAAACCAGGACGTTCTTTGAGCATAATTGCTATGACTATCTTGCATGATTTTTTGGCAGTAAAAATTGTCTAAGAGGACAAACCAAAATACACCCTCAAAACTAGAAGTGAAATGGGATTGAGTAAAGCATACTAGACACAAGCATCTTTCTGTTATAAAGCCATGAAATTAATGTAATCTTAACGTTAAATCAAAATCAACCAAAGAAACTCATCTATTAGTTTCACACCAAGTTTCATTACCAGATATAGGTTTTCCAAATATTTATATATGTGAAAGTTTTGTAGCTGTAAATACAATTTTTTTCTGTTGATAATAGTACTACAATGAATAAATTATATGTCAATAATTGTGCATGTATGTGAGTATTTAGGCAACATATATTAATTAAATGGAATTGATACATTAAAGGATATGAATTTCTATATTGGATAAACATGGAAACTTTCTTAATATTTTTGTCAATTTATATTCTTGCTAGTAAAGTGTCTGAACTCCGGGAGTTGGTGATGGATAGGGAGGCCTGGTGTGCTGCAATTCATGGTGTCGCAAAGAGTCAGACACAACTGAGGGACTGAAGTGAACTGAATATCATGTCATATAAATATTCAAATATTTGTGTTAACTGATTTATTACAAATTTTTGTCAATCAATTATTTCCCCCAAGGATTACCTAGTGACAGGGGTAAATAAAGCAGAGTAGAAACCAGGACGTTCTTTGAGCATAATTGCTATGACTATCTTGCATGATTTTTTGGCAGTAAAAATTGTCTAAGAGGACAAACCAAAATACACCCTCAAAACTAGAAGTGAAATGGGATTGAGTAAAGCATACTAGACACAAGCATCTTTCTGTTATAAAGCCATGAAATTAATGTAATCTTAACGTTAAATCAAAATCAACCAAAGAAACTCATCTATTAGTTTCACACCAAGTTTCATTACCAGATATAGGTTTTCCAAATATTTATATATGTGAAAGTTTTGTAGCTGTAAATACAATTTTTTTCTGTTGATAATAGTACTACAACGAATAAATTATATGTCAATAATTGTGCATGTATGTGAGTATTTAGGCAACATATATTAATTAAATGGAATTGATACATTAAAGGATATGAATTTCTATATTGGATAAACATGGAAACTTTCTTAATATTTTTGTCAATTTATATTCTTGCTAGTAAAGTGTCTGAACTCCGGGAGTTGGTGATGGATAGGGAGGCCTGGTGTGCTGCAATTCATGGTGTCGCAAAGAGTCAGACACAACTGAGGGACTGAAGTGAACTGAATATCATGTCATATAAATATTCAAATATTTGTGTTAACTGATTTATTACAAATTTTTGTCAATCTCAGTTCTGAAAATGATATATTATTAATTGTTACATGTAGATATTTTATTATGATAGAGGTTACATAATGTTTGATTTTTCTTTATTTTTTCTGTGCTCCATATGTTCATGTCTTTCCTCATTTTCCTGTTAACATTTTTCTTATTTATTATAAAAATGTGTATTGCTGGATTTATTTCTTTGTCATTTATTGCAGTCGCGTGTTCTCCAATTTGTTGTTAGAACTGGCTTATATTAAAAACAAACAAACAAACAAAAACAATTTCCCTAGCTAATCATTAAAAATATTAAGTATTTTATATTAAATACACTCATCATTTTAATTTCAACTGCCAGTTTTCAAATCATGCAAATAAAAGCTTTCTTTACTCCAATGTTATATTTTAAAATTATCAAAAATTTTTTCAAGCGAATTTTTAAAAAAAATTTATGTATTTGTTTTTGGCTGTTCTGGGTCATCATTGCTGTGAAGGTTTTCTCTAGTTGAGGTATTGGGGGGTAGTTATTCTCCAGTTTTGGTGCCAGGGCTTCTCATTGAGGTGGTTTCACTTGCTGTGCAGAAAGGGCTTCAGGGCATCCGGGCTTCAATAACTGTGGCCCATAGGCTCAGCAGTTGAGGCTTCAGGGCTCTAGAGCACAGGCTCAATAGCTGTTGCACATGGGCTTAGTTGCTCTGTGGCATGTGAGGTTTTTCTGGATCACAGACAGAACTCACACTTCCAGCACTGACAGGTGGATTCTTTATCACTTAACCATCAGGGAAGCGCTTTTACACTGAAGTTTTTTTTTTTTTAATTCTTTAACATATAAGCCTTGATTACACTTGTATTTTATCTTATTGTAATATAAAATGTAAACTACTTTAAGTAACTACCCAATAGTTAGAAAAAAATGTATTATATAACTAATCATTCCTCCACTAATGTGAATGACTTCTGCTAAGTTGTTTCAGTCGTGTCTAGCTCTTTGGGATCCCATGGACCACAGCCTGCCAAGGTCTTCTATCCATGAAATTCCCCAGGCAAGCATACTAGAGTGTGTTATCATTATCTTCTCCAGTGAAGAACTACATTTATCATTTAGTGAGAGACTCTATTTTTTTTCATCAATTAGTGTATCCTGCCACAGTGTATAGATATTACTATAGATATATTAGCAGAAAGTTTGAAATGGTTAATATTTGAGAGGTCCTTGTGTATCAGATATGCAGATGACACCACCCTTATGGCAGAGAGTGAAAAGGAACTAAAAAGCCTCTTGATGAAACTGAACGAGGAGAGTGAAAAAGTTGGCTTAACGCTCAGCATTCAGAAAACTAAGATCATGGCATCTGGTCTCATCAATTCATGGGAAATAGATAGAGAAACTGTGGAAACAGTGTCAGACTTCATTTTGGGGGGCTCCAAAATCACTATAGATGGTGATTGTAGCCAAAAAATTAAAAGAGGCTTGCTCCTTAGGGGAAAAAAAAAAGTTATGACCAATCTAGATAGGATATTAAAAAGCAGACACATTACTTTGCCCACAAAGGTCCATCTAGTCAAGGCTATGGTTTTTCCAGTGGTCATGTATGAATGTGAGTGTTGGACTGTGAAGAAAGCTGAGTGCCAAAAAATTGATCCTTTTGAACTGTGGTACTGCAGAAGACTCTTTACAGTCTCTTGGACTGCAAAAGAGATCCAACCAGTCAATCCTAAAGAAGGCCAGTCCTGGGTGTTCATTGGAAGGACTAATGCTGAGGCTGAAACTCCAATACTTTGGCCAACTCATGTGGAGAGTTAACTCACTGGAAAAGACCCTGATGCTAGGAAGGATTTGGGGCAGAAGGAGAAGGGAACAACAGAGGATGATTTGGCTGGATGGCATTACCAACTCAATGCACATGAGTCTGGGTGAACTCCTGGAGATGGTGATGAACAGGAAGGCTTGGCATACTGTTATTCATGGGGTCACAAAGAGTCGGACACGACTGAGCAACTGAACTGAACTGAGCTGAACTGAGTCACTCTGAATGTTTGTTTTCCATTATAATATTTAGGAACATTTGGTCAAGTTTCAAAAATATTCCTTTAGTATTTTGATTTGAATTGCTTTGAATTTAGGCTTATCAAGTGAGATGGGACACTTTTATTATATATCTTCCTTTCTGGGGTAATGTTTGGTTTTCTATTTATAAAGTTCTCCTTTGTGTTACTATTTATAAAGAAAGTTTTCTTTATTTAGGTTTATTATAGCTTTTATGTTTCTTAAGCTACTTTTTGTTGTTGTTGTTAGTTTGGTTATTGAATTGCTATTTACTCTTCTGTTGTACTTTCTATCTGGATCTGTGCTGGAGTAGCAGCTGTGTGGTGTTGGAGTCACTTTGAGGAGATATCCACATATACAAAGGCAGATAAGCCCCAGCAAGATGCTAGACGATGGACATGGCTGCACAGCACTGGAGTGATGGCAGTCTGGCACTGGAACAACTTTGAGGAGATACCTCATGTCCAAGTAAAAAGGAGAAGCACCAGTAAAAGGGTATGAGGGGCAAAGTTGCATTTAGGAAAAAAAAAAAAACCCATATCTGCCAGAAACACTTAGAGGGTTCGAACAAACCTTGTGTGCACCAAGACCCAGAGACCCCACAGAGACCAAAACAGAACTGTGTTTGAGTGTCTCTTGTGGAGACATAGGTCAGACATAGACTGCTACAGGGACAGGGGCTCTTGTTGCAGTAGACCTAACCTCACCCCCAGCCCCCCATAGAGCTGTCAGACCTATGCAGGACTGGGAAACAAACTCTTGGAGGGCACAAACAAAACCTTGTGTGCATCAGGACCTAAGAAAAGGAGCAGTGACCCCACAAAAGACTGAGCCAGACTTGCCTGTGAGTGTCCAGGAGTCTCCAGTGAAGGTGTGACTTGATGGTGGCCTGCTGCAGGCTTGGGAGCACTGCATGCAGCAATGCTTGCATGGGACCTTTTGAAGGAGGTCACCATTATCTTCATTACTTCCACCATAGCTTGGACTCAGGTCAAATAACAAGAGGGAACACAGCCCTGTCCATCAACAAAAAATTGGATTAAAGATATACTAAACATGGCCCCACCTATCAAAACAAGACTCAGTTTCCCCCTCAGTCTCTCCTAATAGGAAGCTTTCATAAGCCTCTTATCCTTCTCTATCAGAGGGCAGGCAGAATGAAAATTACAATCACAGAACTCTAACCAGTCTGATCACATGGATCACAGCCTTCTCTAACTCAATGAAACTATGCACCATGCTGTGCAGTGCCACCCAAAATGGACAGGTCATGGCGGACAGTTCTGACAAAACATGGTCCACAGGAGAAGAGAAAGGCAAACCACTTCAATATTCTTGCCTTGAAAACCTGATGAATAATATGAAAAGGTAAAATAATAAGACAATGAAAGATGAACCACCCAGATCAGTAGGTGCCCAATATGCTACTGGAGAGCAATGGGGAAGTAAATCCAGAAAAAATAAAGCTGCTGCTGCTAAGTCACTTCAGTCGTGTCCGACTCTGTGCAACCCCATATATGGCAGCCCACCAGGCTCCCCTGTCCACAGGATTCTCTAAGCAAGAATACTGGAATTGGTAGTCATTTCCTTCTCCAGAAAAAAATGGAGTCAAAGCAAAAACAACATCCAGTTGTGGATGTGACTGGTGATGGAATTTCAATGCTCTAAGAGCAATATTGTGTAGGAACCCAGAATGTTAGGTCCATGAATCAAGGCAAAAGGAAGTGGTTAAACAGGAGATGGCAAGAGTGAACATTGACATTTTAGGAAGAAGTGAAATAAAATGGGCAGGAATGGGTGAATTTAAATCAGATGACCATTATATCAACTACTGTGAGCAAGAACCCCTTGAAATAAATGAATTAACCAACATAGGGAAAAAAAAAAAGAGTCCAAAATGAAGTACTTGGATGCTATCTCAAACATGACAGAATAATCTGTTTGTTTCCAAAGCAAACCATTCAATATCACAATAACCCAGGTCTGAGAAGTAATGCTGAGAAGTTAGAGTTGAATGGTTTTATGAAGACCTACAAGATCTTTTAGAACAAACATCCAAAAAATATGTCCTTTTCAGTTTAGAGACTGGAATGCAAAGGTAGAATGTCAAGAAATAACTGGAGTAACAAGCAAATTTAATCTTGGAGTAAAGAATGAAATAGGACATAGTATAATAGAATTTGCAAAGAGAACACACTTGTTATAGCAAACACTCTCTTCCAACAACACAAGAAAAGACTGTACACATGGACATTTCCATACTGAGATCAGATTGATTATATTCTTTGCAGCCAAAAATGGAGAAGTATATAGTATATTTCTAAATAGTCAGCAAAAACAAGATAGGGAGCTAACTGGCTCAGATCGTGAATTCCTTATTACCAAATTCAGACTTAGATTGAAGAAAGTAAGGAAAACCACTAGACAATTCAACTATGACCTAAATCAAATCCCTTACAATTATACAAGGAAGTAAGAAATAGACTCAAGGGATTAGATCTGATAAACAGAGTGCCTGAAGAACTATGGATAGAGGTTAGGTGACATTGTACATGAGGCAGTGATGAAGACCATCTCCAAGAAAAAGAAATGCAGCAGAATGGTTGTCTGAGGAGGCCTTAAAAATATCTGTGTAAAGAAGAGAAGCAAAAGGCAAAGAGGAAAAAGAAAGATACATTTATTTAAATGCAGAATTGCAATGAAAAGCATGGAGAGATGAGAAAGCATTCCTCAGTGATAAATGCAAAGAAATAGAGGAAAACAATAGAATGTAAAATACCAGAATTCTCTTCAAGAAAATCAGAGATATCAAGGAAATATTTCATGCAAAGATGAGTACAATAAAGACAGAAATGGCATGGACCTAACAGATGCAAAAGATTTTAAGGAGAGGTGGAAAGAATACACAGAAGAACTGTACAAATAAGATCTTCATGACCAGATCATGATGGTGTGATCATTCACCTAGAGCCAGACATCCTGGAATGCAAAGTTAAGTTGGCCTTAAGAAGCATTACTATGAACAAAGCTAGTACAGATGATAGAATTCCAGATTCCATCACCTAAAATTCCAGAATTTTAGATTTCAAATCCTAAAAAAAAAAAATGAAGCTGTGAAAGTGCTTCACTAAATAAGCCAGACAATTTAGAAAACTCAGTAGTGGCCACAGGACTGGAAAATATCAGTTTTCATTCCAATCCCAAAGAAAGACAGTTCTCCAGCTACCACACAATTACACTCATCTCACATGCTATCAATGTCATGCTCAAAATTCTCCGAGCCAGGCTTCAACAATACCTGAACCGTGAACTTCCAGATGTCCAAGCTGGATTTAGAAAAGAAAGAGAAACCAGAGATCAAATTGCCAATATTTGCTGGATCATAGAAAACACAAGAAAATTCCAGAAAAAAAAAAATCTACTTCTTTATTGTCTATGCCAAGGCCTTTGACTCTATGGATCACAATAAACTGTGGAAAATTCTTTAGAGGTGTGAATATTAGACCACCTGACCTGCCTCCTGAGAAATCTGTAAGCAGCTAAAGAAGCAACAAATCTGGAAATGAAATCAAACATTGACTCAAATTGGGAAAGGAGTACGTTAAGGCTGTATATTGTCATCCTTCTTATTTTACTTATATGCAAAGTGCATCATGAGAAATGCTGGTCTGGGTGAAACACAAGATGGAATCAAGACTGTGGGAATAAATATCAATAACCTCAGATATGTAGATAACATCACCCTTACAGAAGAATGAGAAGAACTAAAAGAACTTCTTGATGAAAGTGAAAGAAGAGAGTGAAATAGTTGGCTCAAAACTCAACATTTAAAAAATTAAGATCATGGCATCTGGTCATTACTTCATGACAAATAGGTAGGAAAACAAGGTAAACCATGACAGACTTTATTCTTTTGGGCTCCAAAATCACTGCAGATGGTGACTGCAGCCATGAAATTAAAAGAGGCTTGCTCCTTGGAAGAAAAATTATGACCAAACTAGACAGCATACTAATAAGCAAAGACATTACTTTGTCAACAAAGTTCTGTCTAGTGAAAGTTTTGGTTTTTCCAGTAGTGATATATGGATGTGATATTTGGACTATAAATAAACATGAGTGCTGAAGAATTGATGCTTTTGAACTGAAGTTTGGAGAAGACTCTTGAGAGTCCCTTGGACTGCCAGGAGATCTAACCTGTCCATTCTGTAGGAATTTAGTCCCGAATGTTCATTGGAAGGACTGATACTGAAGCTTAAACTCCAATACTTTGTCCACCTGACTCATTTGAAAAGATCTTGATACTGGGAAAGTTTGAAGGCAGGAGGAGAATGGCACAACAGAGGATGAGATGGTTAGATGGCATCACCAATTCAATAGATATGAGTTTAAGTAAGCTCTAGGAACTGATTATTAACAGGGAAGCCTGGTGTACTGCAGTCCATGGGGTTGCAAACAGTCGGACTCAACTGAACTTAACTTATAATTTTTAATGTAGTTGCTGCTTTTATGTCATTACACTCTTTTGCTATGCTTCCTTGGTGGCTCAGTGATAAACACACACACACACACACACACACACTCACACCTGTCAATGCAGGAGACATGGGTCTGTTTCCTGGATTGGGAAGGTCTCCTGCAAAAGGAAATGACAACCTACTCCAGTATTCTTGCTTGGGAAATCCCATGGACAGAAGAGCCTATTAAGCTACAGATATAGGGTTGCAAAAGAATCAAACACACTTAGGGAGTAATGAAGAGTACAAAAACTACTATTTACATATAAAGTTTGGTATCTAATCATTTGGCTGAATTTCATTATCTTGTCCATTTAATTTTATATCAAACATATTTGAATTTTCTGCAACTCTATCATTTGTTGACTTTTTTCTTTTCAATATATATACCTACATTTTCTTTCATCAGATTTATTTTAACAAAGTTACAGAATACGCTTTTATGAAAGAGGTAAAAAGGTGTTTAGTAGCATTTTTGTAAGTATATTTAGAACATTTTTATTGGACAAATATTAAGCATGATCTTAGCATATCTGGTTAATATTTTAAGATTCACAGGCAATATATTAATAAATCACATAAATTTGTGAACAAGTCCTAACATCAAGACATATCTTTTTTAAACCATTTTATGACTTGCCCATTTTGACTGGGATTATGTCCTGGAACTAACTGATAAAATTTCTACAAATGCACTTCATTAGTATTAAGTACACTATTGGGCTTGCAACACCTCTGCCTACTTCCTCTGTGCCTTGCAAAGATAATATTGGATGAGGAATTATCTTCTTGGGAGGCAAAATTTCAGATTTTAGTAATGTCTTTCCCATCATCCCTGTGACATGGCTTTATAAAAAGGAAGAGCAAGCCTAACTTCATGTTGGATATATTCCTTTAGCTTCAACCCTTGTGCTCTGTTCAGCTTCCCAGGTGGCACTTGAAACCCGTCTGCAAATTCAGGAGATTTGGGGAATCCCCTGAAAGACAAAATGGCACCCCACTCTAGTATTTTTGCCAGGAGAATCCCATGGACAGAGGAGCCTGGTGGGCTATGGCCCAGTGGGTCGCAAAGGGTCACACATGACTGAGTACTTGACATGCATGCTTGTGCTGTTTCCTATGTTTAGTCATGCTGGTTTTGCACCTTTTGTAAAATAAATGTTGCCTATAGCCTGAAATATATGAGATAGCATATATAAAACTTCAGATGTCTTGAAACTTCTCCATTCACATAGAGACATAAAGATGCAGAACAGAAAATGACAATTGTCTTGTTAGAGGCTTATACAAATTTTGTTACCAGACCTACTTTGAAAGCCACAAGAACAAACCATTTCTGTACCAAGAAGTTTGCAACAACCAGTCATATCCCATTCTTTTTTAGTATTAAAAATATATATATCCTGGATTCTAACTCAGGCAAGATAATTCTTGGGATACTAGTCCACCACCTTTTTACTCTGCTGGCTTTCTGAATTAAGTCACTATTTCTTGGTCCAGTTCCTTATCTCAATTTAGTGGCCTGTCATTCAGTAATCAGTATGAACTTGAACTCTGTAACAGTTTCTGTCATAGGACTCTGTTTCCTCAAACATCCTTTAAAACAGAGGCTGTTTTAGTTGTCTAGTACATATCACTTATTAAAAAAGCAAAAATATTTTGTTTATATACTGCTCATATCTGATTCATAAGCCACTGTCTGTTTCTCCTTTTAGAATTATATTTTAAAAAATATTATTTCCTGAGACCTACTCCATACTGATTTAATTACAATTGTGAATCTGAGGTTCATAGTATTTTTTTTCCCTACTTTTTGTTCATTTTACAGTTTTGGGGTAGATTCTAAAGCGTAAGTGGCTTGAGAACAACTGCTGTCACACATGACTTCTGGTAATTTCTTGTG
>SJYC01037707.1:0-10447 GCA_006408675.1 Madoqua kirkii
ATTAAAGTAGCATGGAGTAAAACTGGAAAGAGTCTTCTGTATTTTGTTTTGTTTTTACTTAGAAAAAAAATGAATTTTTAACTTTAAATAGAAGTTAATTTGCTTTTAAGATTAGAAAAAAAAGCAATGTGAACATGGTAAAGGTAAAATAGTCAATAGCAGAAGAGAAGAGAAGTAGTATCATAAAAAGAAATTTAGAAAATATTGTAGTTGTGTGTTTTGACCAATGAGATGAAGAGAAGCATGTGAAAGGGAATATCTTATTCCCTAAAGGAAGAGACTCTTTACAGTGATGCCTGGAGTTCAAGTATAAATGGCTAGACGTTATTAACACTAGGTCCTGGGCAGGCCTGAGATGGTAAACAAATAGGATGGGGAGACCTCATTTTTCCCCACAGATATATCAAATGAAAAGATCATCTGCATGTGAAGCAACTTCTACAAAATAACTTCTGAACACTGGCAGAAAAACCTAGATACCCAGGACAGCAAATCAATTTCTTCAAAATGAGTTGTTTTTATTTATTTATTTTTTCTTTCTTTCTTTTAGTACTCTCAAAAGTGTAAATTTTATTCTAGGTTTTTAATTTTTGCTATTTTATTTTAGTTTTTACTTTTTAATTTTTAATATCCAATTTAACTTAGGGATTTGATTACCAGCTTGTTTGTCTCTACTCTTTTGGCTTTCACTTTTCTCCTCCTGGTCACCTCTACCTCATTCTTCCCTCTTTATACAACTCTGTGAATCTTTTCTTTCTTTCTTTTAGTACTCTCAAAAGTGTAAATTTTATTCTAGGTTTTTAATTTTTGCTATTTTATTTTAGTTTTTACTTTTTAATTTTTAATATCCAATTTAACTTAGGGATTTGATTACCAGCTTGTTTGTCTCTACTCTTTTGGCTTTCACTTTTCTCCTCCTGGTCACCTCTACCTCATTCTTCCCTCTTTATACAACTCTGTGAATCTCTTTGGATGTTTGTGACTGTGAAGCATCATTTCACCATTACCCTAGGGTTTTTGTCTTTTGCCCTGTGTAAACGAAAAAGTCTTGATTCTCCTGTAAGAGGTGGTGACTGGAAGAAGGCTCAACTCCTAAACTTAAAATCATTATAAAATTCCTGACTCCAGGGAATATTAATAGATGAGAGCCCACCCAAAAGTCTCCAAAGCTACAGAGACCAAACTCCACCCAAGATTAACAAGCTCCAGTGCAAGACACCCCATGTTAATCCTGCAGCAAAACATGAACATATGTTTTAACGTTCAAAACTTTGAACATTAAAGGACAGACTGACTAAAGCCATATCACTCCCATAGACTATATAACTCACCACTGGACACTGCACTGCCCTACAGAGAGATAAGACACAGCTTCATCCAAACAAAACAAAACAAAACAGAAACAAGTTCTGCAAGTCAGGAAACTTTCACAAGCCAAGAGTCCAACCCCACCCACAGGGAGAAGATTCCACAATCAAGAGGATCTATCATCTTCCAGTTTGCTAAACGGGGATCCTAAACATAGTAAACTAAACAAAATGAAAAGGCAGAGAAATACCCAGCAGGTGAATGAACATGATAAAATTCAACAAACCAAAATAAATAAATAAATAAAAATAAAAAGGAGGATATAGGAAGTCTACCTGAAAAATAATCTAGAGTAATGATTGTAAAGATAGTCCAAAACCTGAAAACAAAATGGAGATACAGAAAAATACGCTAGAGACATGGATAGAGAAGCTACAAGAAATGTATAACAAGGAGTTAAAAAAAAATAAACAATAGACAATTAGTAACAATGCAATAACTGAGATTAAAAACACTATGGAAGGAATAGCAGACTAAAGAAGAGAGCCTGAAAAAATACTTAAGAAGGTAATAATCAAAAACTTCCCTAAAATGGAGAAGAAAATAGCCACCTAAGCTCAAGAAGCTCACAGAGACCCATAGAGGATAAAAGCAACAAGAAACACACCAAGACACATATTAATCAAGCTAACAAAAATTAAGCATAAAGAATAAGTATCAAAAGCAGCAAGGGAAAACCAACACATAACATAAAGAGGTATGCACATAAGGATAACAGCTGATATTTCAACAAAAACTCTGTAGGTCAAAAGAGTAGATACTTAAAGTGACAAAAGGGACAAATTCTACAGTCAAGAATATTTTACCCAGCAAGGATCTCATGCTCAAGAAGCTCACAGAGACCCATAGAGGATAAAAGCAACAAGAAACACACCAAGACACATATTAATCAAGCTAACAAAAATTAAGCATAAAGAATAAGTATCAAAAGCAGCAAGGGAAAACCAACACATAACATAAAGAGGTATGCACATAAGGATAACAGCTGATATTTCAACAAAAACTCTGTAGGTCAAAAGAGTAGATACTTAAAGTGACAAAAGGGACAAATTCTACAGTCAAGAATATTTTACCCAGCAAGGATCTCAATTAGATTCAAAAAAGAAATCAAAAGCTTTACAAAGAAGCAAAATCTAAGAAAATTCAGCATCACCAAACCAAGTCTTCAACAAATGCTAAAGGATCTTCTCTAGATAAGAAACACAGGAAAAAAAAAAATATATATATATATATATATGTATATATGTACTTGAAGAAATAAAGTGAATGGTAACAGGATGATATTTATCGATGATTGCTTTAAGCATAAATATATTAAATGTCCCAATCAAAAGATAAAGATTGGCTGAATGGAAACAAAAGCAAGACCCTATAAGAGATCTGTCTCAAACCTAGAGAAATATATACAGTGAAAGTGAGGGGCTGGAGAAAGATACATCATGCAAATGGAGATAAAAAGAAAGCAAGAGTAGCAATACTCACATCAGATTAAATAGATCTAAAAACATAGACCATTATAAGAGACAAAGAAGGACACTACATAATGATCAATGAACCAACTCAAGAAGAAGGTATAGAAATTATAACTATATATACATACAACATAGAAAAATCTCAATACATAAGGCAAGTGTTAACAATGAATAAAGGAGAAATTGAGAGTAACACAATAATGAGATCAGTTCAGTTGCTTGGTGATGTCAGACTCTTTGCAACCCTGTGGGCTGCAGCATGCAGGCCTCCCTATCCATCACCAACTACCAGATATTACTCAAACTCATGATTCGGTGATGCCATCCAAACATTTCATCCTCTGTTGTCCTCTTCTCCCCCTACCTTCAATCATTCCCATCACTGGGGTCTTTTCAAATTAATCAATTCTTCACATCAAGTGGCCAAAAATACTGGAGTTTCAGCATCAGTACTTCCAATGCATATTCTGGACTGATTTCCTCTAGGAGGTATTGGTTGTACTCCTTGCTGTCCAAGGGACTCTCAAGAGTTTCTCCAATGCCTCAGTTCAAAAGCATCAGTTCTTCAGTGCTCAGCTTTCTTTATAGTCCAACTCTCACATCCATACGTGACTACTGGAAAAAAGATAGCTTTGACTAGATGGACTTTTGCTGGCAAAATAATGTCTCTGCTTTTTAACACGTTGTCTAGGTTGGTCATAATTTTCCTTCCAAGAAGCAAGCATCTTTTAATTTCATGGCTAGAGTCACCATGTGCAGTGACTTTGGAACCTCCCAAAAAAGTCTGTCAGTTTCCCCATGTATTTGCCATGAAGTGATGGTACCAGATGCCATGATCTTAGTTTTCTGAATATTAAGTTTTAAGCCGCTTTTTCAGTCTTCTCTTTCACTTTCATCATGAGACTTTTTAGTTCCCCTTCACATTCTGTCATAAGTGTGGTGTCATCTGCATATCTGAGACTATTGATATTTCTCCCAGCGATCTTGATTCCAGCTTGTACTTCACCCAGAGCAGCATTTCTCATGATGTACTCTCCATGTTAGTTAAATAAGCAGGGTGAAACTATACAGCCTTGACATACTCCTTTTTTTTAATTGGAACCAGTCTGTTGTTCCATGTCCAGTTCTAACTGCTTCTTTGGTTGCATACAGATTTCTCAGGAGACAGGTCAGGTGGTCTCATATTCCCATCACTTGAAGAAATTTCCAAGTTTATAAGGATCTACACAGTCAAAGGCTTTGGCATAGTCAACAAAGCAGAAGTAGATGTTCTTCTGGAACTCTTACTTTTTTGATGGTCCAACAGATGTTGGCAGTTTGATCTTTGGTTCCTCTGTCTTTTCTAAATCCAGCTCAAACATCTGGAATTTCATGGTTCACGTACTGTTGAAGCCTGTCTTGGAGAATTTTCAACAATATTTTGCTAGTGTGTGAGATGAGTGCAATTGTGTGGTAGTAGGAGCATTCTTTGGCACTGTCTTTCTTTAGGGAATGAAAACTGACATTTTCCAGTCCTGTGGCCACTGCTGAGTTTTCAAATTTGCTGGCATATTGAGTGCAGCACTTTCACAGCTTCATCTTTTAGGATTTGAAATCGCTCAACTGGAATTCCATCACCTCCACTAGCTTTGTTCATAGTGATGCTTCCTAAGGCCCAATTAACTTCACATTCCAGGATGTCTAGTTCTAGGTGAGTGTGAGTGATCACACCATCGTGATTATCAGGGTCATGATGATTTTTTTGTATAGTTCTGTGTATTCTTGCCAACTCTTCTTAAAATATTCTGCTTCTGTTAGGTCCAGACCATTTCTGTCCTTTATCGAGATCATCTTTGCATGAAATGTTCCCTTGGTATCTCAAATTTTCCTGAAATGATCTCTAGTCTTACACATTCTATTGTTTTTCTCTTTTTTATTGCACTGATCACTGAGAAAGGGTTTCTTTTCTCTCCTTGCTATTCTTTGGAATTTTGCATTCAAATGGGTATATCTTTCAAATGGGTATAATTCAAATGAATATATCATTCAAATGGGTATAATTATGAGAACACAATTATACTAGAGGACATTAATGCAACTCACACCAATGGACAGATCATCCAGACACAAAATTAACAAGTAAATACAAGCTTTAATGATTCATTGTGTTACTTTGACCTAACTGATATCTAAAGGGCATTTCACCCAAAACAATGGATTTCAACTTTTTCTCAAGTGCACATGAAACATTTTCCAGGATAGATCACATCTTGGGCCACAAATCTTGCATTGATATTTTAAAAAGTTGAAATCATTTCAAGCATCTTTTCTAATCACAAAGCTGTAAGATTACATATCAACTACAATAAAAATAAAAACTATATAAAAAAACAAAAACATATGTAGGCTAAAGATCAAGCTACTGAATAATGAACAGGTCATTGAATAAATCAAAATGGAGATCAAAATATGCATAGAAACAAATGATAATGAAACCACAACAACCTCAATCCTATCAGATTCAGTAAAATTGGTGATTAGAAGGAAGTTCATAGGAACACAAAACTAACTCAGGAAACAAGAGAAACATCAAATAAAAAGCTAACTTTACACCTAAAGTAACTAGAAAAAAAACAAAAAGGTGCAAAAGTTAGCAAAAAGAAAGAAATCACACACACACACACACACACACACACACACACACACACAGGAAAAAAAAATAACAGAGCAAAAATAAATGTAAAACACTGAAGGAGACTATAGCAAAGATCAATAAAATTAATGTTTGGTTCCCTGGGGTGATTAAAAAGAAATAGACAAATCATTAGCCAGACTCATCAAGTAAGAAAAAGAGATGACACAAATTAATAAAATTAGAAATGAAAACAGAGAAATTACAACAGACACAGAAATACAAACAATCTTGAGACGACTATGGGCAGCTATATGCCAATAAAATGAACAACTTTGAAGAAATGAACACATTGTTAGAAAAGTATAAACTTCCAAAACTAAGCAGGAAGATACTGAAAATATGAACAGACCAATTACAAGCATGGGAATCAGAACTCCAGTCAAAAATCTTCCAAAAAACAAAAGCCCAGGTCCAGATGGCTTCACAGATGAATTCTACCAAAAATTAAAGTAGAAATAACATCAATCCTCCTCCAACTCTTCCAGAAAATTTGCAGAGGATGGACAACTCACAAACTCGTTCTACAAAGCCACCATCACCCTGATACCAAAAGTAGAGAAAAATGCTATACAAAATAGAAAACTACATGCCAATATTGCTAATGAACATAGATGCAGATATCCTCAAGAAAGTTATAGCAAACAGAATCTCACAGCATTTTAAAAGCAACATATACCATGATTAAGTGTGCTTTAACTCAGGGAATCAAGGATTTACCAATATTTGCAAACACCATATTAACCAACTGAAAGATAAAAAAGCATATGATTATTTCAATAAATACAGAGAAAGATTTTCCAAAATTCAAACCAACTTACCATAATAAAATCTCTAGAAATAGGCATTGAAGAGTCATATTTTAGCATAATAAAAGCAATGGCAAACCAAAACAAGCATTTTTTATCAATGATGGTAAATTGAAAGCATTCCCTCTAAAATCAGGGACAAGATAACTGTGTTCACTCTCACCACTACTATTCAACATGGCTTTGGAAATCCTATCTGCAGCAATTAGTGAATAAAAATAAATAAAATAATCAGACTAGAAAAGAATGTAGCTTTCACTGTTTGCAGATGACATGACTCTCTATATAGAAAATCCTAAAGATGCCGCTAGAAAATTACTAGAACTAATCATGAATACAGAAAAGTACAGGATATAAAATTAATATTCAGAAATCCCTTCCATTTCTATATGCTAACAATGAAAAACCAGAAAGTGAAATTAAGGAAACAACCTCATTCTCACACACACACACACACACACACAGGAAAAAAAAATAACAGAGCAAAAATAAATGTAAAACACTGAAGGAGACTATAGCAAAGATCAATAAAATTAATGTTTGGTTCCCTGGGGTGATTAAAAAGAAATAGACAAATCATTAGCCAGACTCATCAAGTAAGAAAAAGAGATGACACAAATTAATAAAATTAGAAATGAAAACAGAGAAATTACAACAGACACAGAAATACAAACAATCTTGAGACGACTATGGGCAGCTATATGCCAATAAAATGAACAACTTTGAAGAAATGAACACATTGTTAGAAAAGTATAAACTTCCAAAACTAAGCAGGAAGATACTGAAAATATGAACAGACCAATTACAAGCATGGGAATCAGAACTCCAGTCAAAAATCTTCCAAAAAACAAAAGCCCAGGTCCAGATGGCTTCACAGATGAATTCTACCAAAAATTAAAGTAGAAATAACATCAATCCTCCTCCAACTCTTCCAGAAAATTTGCAGAGGATGGACAACTCACAAACTCGTTCTACAAAGCCACCATCACCCTGATACCAAAAGTAGAGAAAAATGCTATACAAAATAGAAAACTACATGCCAATATTGCTAATGAACATAGATGCAGATATCCTCAAGAAAGTTATAGCAAACAGAATCTCACAGCATTTTAAAAGCAACATATACCATGATTAAGTGTGCTTTAACTCAGGGAATCAAGGATTTACCAATATTTGCAAACACCATATTAACCAACTGAAAGATAAAAAAGCATATGATTATTTCAATAAATACAGAGAAAGATTTTCCAAAATTCAAACCAACTTACCATAATAAAATCTCTAGAAATAGGCATTGAAGAGTCATATTTTAGCATAATAAAAGCAATGGCAAACCAAAACAAGCATTTTTTATCAATGATGGTAAATTGAAAGCATTCCCTCTAAAATCAGGGACAAGATAACTGTGTTCACTCTCACCACTACTATTCAACATGGCTTTGGAAATCCTATCTGCAGCAATTAGTGAATAAAAATAAATAAAATAATCAGACTAGAAAAGAATGTAGCTTTCACTGTTTGCAGATGACATGACTCTCTATATAGAAAATCCTAAAGATGCCGCTAGAAAATTACTAGAACTAATCACTGAATACAGAAAAGTACAGGATATAAAATTAATATTCAGAAATCCCTTCCATTTCTATATGCTAACAATGAAAAACCAGAAAGTGAAATTAAGGAAACAACCTCATTCATCATTGTGATGAAAATAATAAAATACTTAGGAATATAGTTACCTCAAGAAAAAATAAATAAATAAAAAGACCTGTACATGCAAAACTATAAAACACTGATTAAAAAAAGAAAAAGCAAAGGTGACACAAATAGATGGAGAAACATACCATGTTCTTGGATTGGAAAAATCATATTGATTAGTGAAAATGGGTGAACTACCCAAAGCAATGATTAGATTTCTATTCAATCCCTATCAAACTGCCAACATTATTTTTCACCAAACTTTAACAAATAAATTCACAATTTGTATGGAAACACACACAAAAAATCACGAATTGCCAAAGCAATGTTGAGAAAGAAGAATGGAACTGGAGGAATCAACCTGCCTAACTTCAGACTATACAACCAAGCTACAATCATCAAGGCAGTATGGTATTGGCACAAAGACAGATATATAGATAAATGGAATAACATAGAAAGTCCAGCGATAAATCCATGTACTCCTATATTTGACAAAGTGGCAAAATATATACAATGGAGAAAAGGTAGTCTCTTCAACAAGTGGTGTTGGGAAAACTGGTCAACTACATATAAAATAATGAATCTAGAACACTTTCTTCTGGGGCAGAGGGATAGGGTAGGGATAGAGGTGGGAGGGTGGTTCAAGATGGGGGTGACACATATATACCAATGACCAATTCATGTTATTGTATTGCAAAAACCATCAAATATTGCAAAGCATATCCACCAAAGTCATTATCCATCAATTAAAATAAAATATATACATAAATAAATATAACAATATTAGCTCCTTGTTCATTATATATTTTAAATACAGCAGAGTATACATGCAAAAAAGCAAAGGAGAAAAGGAAAGATATACCATTTAAATGTGAGTTTCAAAGAACAACAAAGAGAGATAAGAAAACATTCCTCAGTGATCAGTGAAAAGAAATAGAGGAAAACAACAAAATGGGAAACACTAGAGATGTCTTCAAGAAAATTAACATAACCAAGGGAATATTCAATGCAAAGATTGGGTCAATAAAGGACAGAATTGGTATGAACCTATAAGAAGCAGAAAATATTAAGAAGAGGTGGCAAGAATACACAGAAGAACTGTACAAAAAAGATCTTCATGACCCAGATAATCTAACAACAAAGAGAGATAAGAAAACATTCCTCAGTGATCAGTGAAAAGAAATAGAGGAAAACAACAAAATGGGAAACACTAGAGATGTCTTCAAGAAAATTAACATAACCAAGGGAATATTCAATGCAAAGATTGGGTCAATAAAGGACAGAATTGGTATGAACCTATAAGAAGCAGAAAATATTAAGAAGAGGTGGCAAGAATACACAGAAGAACTGTACAAAAAAGATCTTCATGACCCAGATAATCATGATGATGTGATCACACACTTAGAGCCACACATCCTTGAATGTGAAGTCAAGTGGGCCTTAGGAAGCATAACTATGAACAAAGCTAGTGGAGGTAACAGAATTCCAGTTAAGCTATTTCAAATTCTGAAGGATGATGCTGTGAAAGTGCTGCACTCAATATGCCAGCACATTTGGAAAACTCAGCAGTCGCCACAGGACTGGAAAATGTCAGTTTTCATTCCAATCCCAAAGAAAGGCAATGCCAAAGAATGCTCAAACTACCACACAATTGCACTCATCTCATAACTAATAAAGTAATGCTTAAAATTTTCCAAGCCAGGCGTCAGCAATATATGAACCATGAACTTCCAGATGTTCAAGCTGGTTTTAGAAAAGGCAGGGGAATCAGCGATCAAATTGCCAACATCTGCTGGGTCATTGAAAAAGCAAGAGAATTCCAGAAAAAGCATCTATTTCTGCTTTACTTACTAAGCCAAAACCTTTGACTGTGTGGATCACAATTAACTGTGGACAATTCTGAAAGAGATGGGAATACCAGAACACCTGATCTGCATCTTGAGAAACCTATCTACAGGTCAGGAAGCAACAGTTAGAAGCTGGACATTGAACAAGAGATTAGTTCCAAATAGGTTAAGGAGTATGTCAATGCTGTATATTGTCACCCTGTTTATTTCACTTATATGCAGAGTACATCATGAACACTGGGCTTGAGGAAGCACAAGCTGAAATCAAGATTGCTGGAAGAAATATTAATAACGTCATATATGCAAATGACACCATCCTTATGGCAGAAAGTGAATGAGAACTAAAAAGCCTCTTGATGAAAGTGGAAAAAAAAAAAGAGTGAAATAGCTGGCTTAAAGCTCAGCATTATAAAAACTAAGATCATGCTATCTGGTTCCATCACTTTGTGGCCAATAGATGGAGTAACAGTAGAAAAAGTAGATGACTTTATTTTTCTGGGCTCCAAAATCACTGCAGATGGTGATCACAGCCATGAAATTAAAAGATGCTAGTCATCATATATGGATGTGAGAATTAGACTA
>SJYC01037709.1:0-43851 GCA_006408675.1 Madoqua kirkii
TTAAATGATTATCACTGTCAAATAAGTAGATATAATTATAATTTGATACATATGAATTTTTTTGATAACAGCAAACTGGAAACCTAATATATGTACACAAAAAAGAAAAAAAAATCAACACACTACTTTAAAGAAAACTTCATATTCCAAAAGGAAACAATTAGCAAACTACAAAACAGAGAAGTAAGAAAATGACAATAAATACAGATCTATGAATAATTATTTTAAATGTAAATGAACTGAATGCTCCAATATAGAGTGAGTAATTGAGTAAAAATAACAGGATTCACCTATGTGTGTGGGTTAAGTTGTATTTGTTATGTTTATTTGGGACTCTATTGGCTGTAATCTGCAATACTCCACTGTCCATGAAATTCTTCAGATAAGAATACTGGGGTCGATTGTCATTCCCTCCTACAGGAGATCTTCCTATTCCAAGGATCAAATCCACGTCTGCTATGTCTTCTACATTGGTAGATTGGCTCTTTACTATTAATGCAACATGGGAAGCCCAAGACCTATCAATATGATGCCTGCTGGAGATTCACTTCAGAGCTAAAGATATACACAGACTGAAAGTGAAGGAATTGAAAAAATAATCTGTGCAAGTACAAACAAGAAGTGAGATGGAACAGTAATACTCATGTCAGACAAGGTAAGCTTTAAAACAATGTTTACAATAAAAGACAGAAAAGAATATTGCATGATGAAGTGGTTAATCAAAGAAAAGAATAAGCTTTGTAAACTTGTGTGCATCTAATACAGGGGTACCTAAATCTATTAAGCTAATATTAATAGATATAAGGGGAGAAATTGACAATAATACAATAACAGTAGGAGACCATACTTATCAATCAATAGATCATGAAAAGAGAAAGTCAATAAGTAAACAGTGGACTTTCATGACAAATTAGATCAGATAAGCTTAATCGATAAAAATGTTATCTTTAGAGAATGCTATATCTGAACAACAGAACACACTTTTTTTTTTTCAAGTTTGCATGAAACATTCTCTAGGGTAGATAACAAATTAGGCCACAAAATATTCTCAGTAAAATTAAGAAAATAAAAATTATGTCAAGCACATTCTCTAACAGTTCAGATCAGTTAGGTCACTAAGTCATGTCCAACTCTTTGCAAAACCATGAATTGCAGCACGCCAGACCTCCCTATCCATCATCATCACCCGGAGTTAGCTCAAATTCATATCCATTGAGTCGGTGATGCCATCTAGCCATCTCATCCTCTGTTGTCCCCTTTTCCTCCTGCCTTCAATTCCTCCCAGCATCAGAGTCTTTTCCAATGAGTCAACTCTTTGCATTAGGTGGCCAAAATATTGGAGTTTCAGCTTACCGTCATTCCTTTCAAAGAACACCCAGGACCGATCTCCTTTAGAATGGACTGGTTGGATCTCCTTGCAGTCCAAGGGACTCTCAAGACTCTTCTCCAACAACACAGTTCAAAAGCTACAATTCATTGCTAAACCTTCTTCACAACCCAACTCTCACATCCATACATGACCAATGGAAAAACCATAGCCTTGACTAGATGGACCTTTGTTGGCAAAGTAATGCATCTGCTTTTCAATATGCTATCTAGATTGGTCATAACTTTTTTTCGAAGGAGTAAGCGTCTTTTAATTTTATGGCTGCAGTCACCATCTGCAGTGATTTTGGAACCCCAAAAAATAAAGTCTGACACTATTTTCCCATCTATTTCCCATGAAGTAATGGGACCAGATGCCATGATCTTAATAAACTAGATACAGGTTACAGAAAGGGAAAACAAAAAAATGTGGAGACTACATAATTTGCCACTAAAAATTCAATGAGAAATTAAAGAGGAAAAAAAATTGAGACCTCAAGAGAAATTAAAATAAAAACATAACTTTCCAAAATCTAGGAACAGAGCAGAAGCAATTGTAAGAGGGAAGTTTATGGAAATACAAACCTACTTCAATAAACAAGAAAAAAAAACTCAAATAAAATATTTCATCTAAAGCAATTAGAAAAATAAGAACAGATAAAATCCAAGGTCAGCACAAAGAAGGGAACAATAAAGGTATGAGTGGAACTAAGTAAATTAAAGACAAATCAACAAAAGAATCTGAAATGCAGTACTTGAATGAAATCTCAAAAACGACAGAATAATCTCTGTTCATTTCCAAGGCAAATCGTTCGATATCATAGTAATCCAAGTCGATGCCTCAACCAGTAACACCAAAGAAGCTGAAGTTGAACGGTTCTATGAAGATCTATAAGACGTTTAAGAACTAACATCCAAAAAAAAAAAACGATATCATTTTCATTATGGGAGACTGGAATGCAAAAGTAGGAAGTCAAGAAACACCTGGGTAACAGGGAAACTAGACCGTAGAATACAGAATGAAGCACGACAAAGGCTAATAGAGTTTTGCCAAGAGAACACTATGGTCATAGCAAACACCCTATTCCAACAACACAAGAGAAGACTCTACACATGGATATTAGTAGATCGTCAACAATGAAATCAGATTGATTATATTCTTTGCAGCCAAAAATGGAGAAGCACTGTACAGTCAGCAAAAACAAGATCGGGAGCTGACTGTGGCTCAGATCATGAGCTCCTTATTGCCAATTTAGACTTAAATCGAAGAAAGTAGGGAAAACCACTAGACCATTCAAGTATGACCTAAATCAAATTCCCTGTGATTATACAGTGGAAGTGAGAAATACATTTAAGGGATGAGATCTGATAGATAGAGTGCCTGATGAACTATGAATGGAAGTTCGTAACATTGTATAGGAGACAGGGATCAAGACGATCTCCATGGAAAAGAAATGCAAAAAAGCAAAATGGCTGTCTGAGGAGGCCTTAAAAGTAGCTGTGAAAAGAAGAGAAGCAAAAAGCAAAGGAGAAAAGGAAAGATATAAGCATCTGAATGCAGAGTTCCAAAGAAGAGAAAGGAGAGATAAAAAAGCCCTTCTCAGCAATCAATACAAAGAAAGAGGAAAACTACAGAATGGGAAAGACTAGATACCTCTTCAAGAAAATTAGAGATACCAAGGGAATATTTCATGCAAAGATGAGCTCGATAAAGAATAGAAATGGTACATACCTAACAGAAGCAGAATATATTAAGAAGAGGTGGCAAGAATACACAGAAGAACTGTACAAAAAGGATCTTCACAACCAAGATAATCATGATGATGTGATCATTCACCTAGAGCCAGACATCCTGGAATGTGAAGCCAAGTGGATCTGAAGCATCACTTTGAACAGAGCTAGTGGAGGTGATGGAATTACAGTTGAGCTATTTCAAATCCTGAAAGATGATGCTGTGAAAGTGCTGCACTCAATATACCAGCAAATTTGGAAAACTCAACTGTGTTCACAGGACTGGAAAAAAATCAGTTTTCATTCCAATCCCAAAAAAAGGCAATGCCAAAAATGCTCAAACTACCACACACAATTGCATTAGTCTCGTATGGTAATAAAGTAATGCTCAAAGTTCTCCAAACCAAGCTTCAGCAATATGTGAACAGTGAAATTTCAGATGTTCAAGCTGGTTTTACAAAAGGCAGAGCAACAAGAGATCAAATTCAAGTTGATTTTATAAAAGGTAGAGGAACGAGAGATCAAATTGCCATCTTCTACTGGATCGTGGAAAAAACAAGAGAGTTCCAGAAAAATATCTATTTTTGCCTTCTTGACAATGCCAAAGCCTTTGACTGTGTGGATCACAATAAACTGTGGAAAATTTTGAAAGAGATGGGAATACCATACCATCTGACCTACCTCTTGAAAACCCTGTATGCAGGTCAGGAAGCAACAGTTAAAACTGGACATGGAACAACAGACTGGTTCCAAATAGGAGAAGGAGTATGTTAAGGCTGTATACTGTCACCCTGCTTATTTAACTTCTCTGCAGAGAACATCTTGAGAAACGCTGGGCTGGAAGAAGTACAAGCTGGAGTCAAGACTGTCTGGAGAAATATCAATCACCTCAGATATGCAGATGACACCACCCTTATGGCAAAAAGTAAAGAGGATCTAAAAAGCCTCTTGGTGAAAGTGAAAGAGGAGCGTGAAAATGTTGGCTTAAAACTCTATCTAGACTCCCATAAAAGTGTTTATCCCATTCATGAGACCTGATCTAATGAGCTTCAAAACGCCTTACTTCATTAATAATATTGCATTGGATGTTAGAATTTCAACATATGAATCTTGGGGTAAAAAATCCTCAGTCTATAGCAAAAACAATAAATTTCTTTCTTTAATTTTGTCATGCAAAATATTGAAATCATAAAAGAGAGTCAACATCAAAAACATCCAACTTATTGTAAGAGTTAATATTACTGGAATTTCTCTGGTGGTCTAGTGGTGAAGACGTTATCATTCAATGCAATAGGTGCCAATTTGATCCCTGGTTGGGGAGTTAAGATCCTACATGCCTTGCAGGCAAAAAAAAAAAGAAAAAGAAAGAAAGAAAAATCGGAAACAATATTTTAGTAAACTTAATAAAGACTTTAAAATGTATCCACACTTAAAAATCTTTTCTAAAAGAATTAATATTACTTAAGAAAATAGCATTTCTTAAAAAGTATTCCCTAATTGTTGCCTCTGGCTATATGTCACTCCTTAAAGAAATACAAAAAAATATGTAAAAACATGTACAATCGTTGCTAAAATCCTTCTTACCTGTAACTTGGCATCACTAATCAAAGTCACTTTAACTGTTGCTACACAGGCTTGCATGTCCTCTAAGCAGCACGTAGTCTGAGCAATTAGGTGTTTTCTCAACTTGTTTTCTAGGAAATTGGAGTCAGTCAAGTCTAGTTTGAGATCAGATGGTTGAGACTGGAGAAGTCCACTGATCCTCCAACTCTGTATGTTTGAATGTCCACTTGATGACCTTTTGAAGTCAGAGAGCCAAAAACTACACTCTCATATTATGCTAGGTGTCCAATTTTTGAACATGCTTGTGGCTTAATTACACTTATGCAGAATGACAATTAACACACCTTTCTCCAATCACCTTTCCTCTTTTTCATTATGTTCCCTTCAACTCATAGAATCTTGTTTTTTTTTTTATTTTTTATTTTTTATCCCCTTAATACTTAAAGTCCATTGCCTTCAAGCAGCTGAATATGAACTTGTTCTCCCATCTCCTTGCTTAGCTGCCTTATGAATAAATGCTCTCATTGCTGCAAACCTCAGCATCTCAGCATTTGTCTTGCTGCCTGTCAGGCCAAACAACCCTGGTATAGTAAGATATGTAAGACTAACTGGAAGGGATAATAGGCACAAGCAGTGAATAAGAGATATAAAAAGGGCTCTGTTTTCTCTAAGGACACTTTTAACCCATATCCAGAATGTTGTTTCCATCAGCTCAGGACTCAATATAGCTTATGATTAAAATACATCAGTACACACTCAAAAGAAAAAAAAAAAAGATAGTAAAAACTAGTGCAGGGTAAATACTTCTCTTTGTCTCTCAAAGAAATGTTGTGTTGCACTTTTATCAGCATTTCCACTTAGAAATGATTCAGTATGTATGTATGAGAGACAGTTTTTTTTCCCCTAGTTATATATGTGAAAATTGAGTTAAGTTTTCAAGCCAGATGTTAACCTGAAGTATATGAATTTCCAATTGTTTCTCCAGCAGAAATGAGATTTTTTTTGGAATCAGCAGATATTTGCAACTCAGGGTCAGTAACCATAGTGATTCTCTTCATAGATCACAGCCTTGTCCTCTTAAAGTGGCTTGCATAACTTGAAGTTTTGAGTTATGCTGTGCAGGGCCACCCAAGAAGGATGGGTCACAATGAAGAGTTCTGAAAAAATATGGTCCAGTGGAGGAGGAAATTGCAATCAATTCCAGTATTCTTGCTGTGAGAATCCCATAAACTGTATGAAAAGGCTGAAAAAAATGTAACACAAGAAGACTAGACCCCAGGTCAGAAGACTTTCGATAAGCTATTGGGAAAGAATGGAGAGAAATTACTAATAACTCCAGAAAGAATGAAGTAGCTGAGTCAAAGCAGAACATAACACTTAACCATGAATGTGTCAGGTGGTGAAAGTAAAATTTAATGCTATAAAAAATGATATTGCATAATAACCTGAGATGTTAGGTCCATGAATCAAGGCAAATTGAAAGTGGTCAAGCAGGAGATGGCAAGACTGAACATTGACATCTGAGGAATCCATGAAGTTAAATAGATGAGAATAGGTAAATTTAATTCAGGTGACCGTTATATCTATTATTGTGGGCAAGAATGGATTAGATAATGTGGAGTAGCCCTCAGAGTCAACAAGAGTATAAATGAATGGTTGGGTGCAACCTCAAAAATGACAGAATGATTTTGAATTGTTTCCAAGGCTAACCGTTCAATATCACAGTAATCCAAGTCTATGCCCTACTTATTGATGCAAAAGGACCTGAAGCTTACTGGATCTCTGAAGGCATACAACACCTTCCATGACTAAAACAAACAAACAAACAAAAATGTCGTTTTCATCAAAGGGGATTGGAATTCAAAAGCAGGAAGGCAAGAGTTACTCAGAAAAACAGGCAAGTTTGGCCTTGGAGTTCAAAATGAAGCAGGGCAAAGGCTAACAGAGTTTTGTCGAAAGAATATGCTGGTCACGCTAAACACATTTGTCCAAGAGCACAGGAGATGACTCCATACATGGACATCACCAAATGATCAACACTGAAATCAGATTATGTTATTTGCATCAAAGACGGAAACATTCTATACAATCAGTAAAAACAAGAAATGGACCCAAACGTGGCTCAGATCATGAGCTACTTGTTGCAAAATCCAGGCTTACATTGAAGAAAACTGGGAAAATCACCAGAATATTCAGGTATGAATTAATTCATATATCTTATGATTATACAGTAGAAGGGATGAATAGATCCAAGGGATTGGATCTAGCAGAGTAAACGAAAAATTATGGACAGAGGTTCATAACAGTGTAAAGGAGACAATAACCAAAACTTATCCAAATAAAAAGAAATGCAAGATGGCATAGTGGTTGTCTGAGGCTTTACTGATAGCTGAGGAAAAAAGAGAAGCAAAAGGTAAGGGAGAAACAGAAATATATGAGGAAGTGAATGCAGAGATACAGAGAAAAACAAGGAAAGATACAAAGGCCTTCTTAAATGAACAGTAAAAATAAATAGAAGAAACAATAGAATGAGAAAGACTAGAGATTTCCTCAAGAAAATTTGAGACATCACAGGAAAATTTCATGCAAGGATGGACAAAAAAACAAACAAACAAAAAAAAAAAACAGAAATTGTAAGGACTTTGCAGAAGCAGAAGAGATTAAGAAGAGGTTGTTGCAATACAAAAGAGAACTATACAAAAAAGGCATAATGACCCAGATAACCATGATGATGTAGTCTGTCACCTAGAGTCCAGATATCCTGGAGTGTGAAGTGAGGTTGGCCTGTGGAAGAATCATTGTGAAAAAAGCTAGAAGTGATGAAATTCCAACTGAGCTATTTAAAATCCCAAAAGATAAACGTTGCACTCATTACATCAGCAAAATTTGAAAGCTCAGCTGTTACCACAGAACTGGAAAAAGTCAGTTTTCATTCCAATTTCAAAGCAGGGTAAAATCAAAAAATGTTCAAACTACTATACAATGTGCTCATTTCAGTTGAGTTCAGTTGCTTAGTCATGTCCGACCCTTTGTGACAATGAACCAGAGCATACCAGGCCTCCCTGTCCATCACTAACTCCCGGAGTTTACCCAAACTCATGTCCATTGAGTGGGTGATGCCATCCAATCATTTCATCCTCTGTCTTGTCCCTTGTCCTCTTGCCCTCAATCTTTCCCAGCATATTTTCAAATGAGTCATGCTAGCAAGATTATGCTCAAAACTGTTCCAGTTATTTTTAAGCATTATGTGAACCAAGAACTTTCAGATGTACAAACTGGGTTTAGGAAAGGCAAAAGAATCAGAGATCAAATTGCTAACATCCATTTTATCATGAAGAGAACAAGGAAATTCCAGAAAAAACATATACTTCTACTTAATTGACTATGCCTTAAACTTGGACTATGTTGATCAAAACAAATTATGGAAAATTCCTACAGAGTTGAGAGTTCTAGACCTTAATTCTCTCAGAAACCTATATTTGGATGTAGAAGCAACATTTACAACTGGACATAAAACATCTGACTGGTTCCAAATTGTGAAAGGAGTATGACAGGCTTTAAATTGTCACCTTGTTTATTTATCTTCTATGACATGTACATCATGCAATATGTCAGGTTATATTAATCACAAGCTGGAATAAAGATTGCTGGGAGAAATATCAATAAACTCAGATGTGCAGATGATATCACTCTAATGATGTACATTTAGAAGAGCTAAAGAGTCTCTTGACACAATTGAAAGAGAAGAGTGAAAAAGATGGCTTGAAACAAAACACTCAAAAATCTAAGAATATGGCATCCAGTCCCATCACTTCATGGCAAATAGAAGGGGGAAAGTGGAAGCAGTGACTGATTTTGTTTTCTTTGGCTCCAGAATCACCGTGGACGTTAACTGTAGCCATGAAATTAGAATATGCTTGTCCCATGGAAGAAAATCTATGACAAAATTAGACAGAATATTATAAAGCAGAGACATTACTTTGCTGACCAAGGTCCATATAATCAAAATTATGGCTTTTCCAGTAGTCACGTATGAAGGTGAGAATTGGACCATAAAGAAATCTGAGCACCAAAGAATTGATGCTTTTCTTGTTTAATATAAATTTATTTATTTTAATTGGAGGTTAATTACTTTACAATATACTATTGGTTTTGCCATACATCAACATGAATCCACCACAGGTATACACGTGTTCCCCATCCTGAATCCCCCTTCCTCCTTCTTCCCCGTACTATCCCTCTGGGGCATCCCAGAATTGATGCTTTTGAATTGTGATACTGGAGAAGACTCTTTAGAGTCCCTTGGACATCAAGGAGATCAAAACATTCAACCCTAAAGGAAATAAATATTGGATATTAGTTGGATGAACTGTTGGTAGAGGTGAAGCTTCAATACTTTGACCACCTGATGGGAAGAGCCAACTCATTGGAGAAAACCCTGATGCTAGGAAAGATTGAAGGCAAAGGGAGAAGAGGGTGACAGAGGATAAAATGGACTGATGACATGGTATCAATGACTCAGTGGACACTTATCTGAGGAAACTTTGGGAGAGAGTGGAGGACAGAGGAGCCTGGTGTGATATAATCCAATGTCACAAAGAGTTGGACATGACTTTGAGACTGAATAACAATTATGGTGAGCCAAATATAAGTCCTATATAACAATAAGATAAAAAAAAACTTTTTAGAGAGATAAATAGGAAAACTAAAGTGAACTAAGTGTTCATGTTTCTTCATGTACTATTTAGAAAAGAAATGTCTTTATACTTCTTATTTGGTTCAGCTATTTCCACAGATTGTAAGAGCTCCCATTTCTGGTCTTCAAATTTCATTTAATAATGGTTTATTTTCATTATTTTTTACACAGATAAGCAGAAAAAAAAGGCTTGCAATTAAAAACATCCTTAGTCTTTTTACTCATATTTATCTTAAAAAGAAAAATGTCTACAAATTGTGTGTGTTTCAGTCCTATTTAAATCATTTTAATTTTAAATTAATTTTAAATTGATAGTATTTCCCTTCTTTTGCTAACTAGTTGGTTTGATTTTAGTTTGACCTTCATTGTATTGGAACCCAGAGTACTTTGTTATACTTTAAATAGTGAATATTATATTTTGGAATGAGAATTTTTTAGCAAAATAAATAATAATAGATACCATAGTACATATTTTCCTATAAATAAATTCCACATAATTATGGAACTATGCATTTGAAAAACAATTCTTGTTGCCACTTTAGACCTAGATCCGTGTGTCTTCTTTCATTTTCTGGCCATAAATGCAAAATATATTGTAACTGTGATCCACTTTTAAATCCTGTAGATCAGACCGTATTTCAGTCTTTGCTGTGAGAAATTTTTCCTGCTCTTTCGCCCCTGACTCCAACCCAATATCTTAGCTAGATATAGAGACACATCCTAATTTTTAATGCTGGATAAAATAGCTTTATTTTTTACCTGTGATTTTTATTCTATTATTTTTTATTTTCAAGAACATTTGCATTAAATCTATGCTCTTCATTCGCAAATGCCCATCTGTCCCTGCTGTTTATTTCTAGGCTTAGTGAGTGACATCATTATAATTTCTATGGCAACCAACTGCATTGACATTAAAAGATGATCCAGCCTTCAGAGAGTATAAAAACAGCATAAGCTTGTGAACTGTTAAAAACAATGTCTTCTGTTCATGCAAATGTTTTTAATTTTTTTAAAAAAAGAAAAAAAATAGCTGTGGTTCCAAAATTTTGAAGAATCCAATAATTTTTTTTGTATTTTTTTTTGTGTGTGTGTATTAAATGTTCTTAAATTTTCAATGTTGATATTATCTCAAGTTCTGTACAAGCACTCAATTTTTCTAATTTTGGAATGAGAAATGAGAGAATAAAGTATTTATAAACATATCATTCTAAAATTATAATTCATGGGTTTACTCAAATCGCCTCTATGTTTTAAAATATAAGATCATATAGAGCTATACTCTTATAATTGTGCCAGATATGGAGATTGTGTTAGAGGAAGTATCAGGATCTAAGAGAGTAAAATAAGCTCTGAAACTGAAAGGGTAAAAATGTGAAAACAGATGATTTGAAATACTCTTGGTCACTTATATGGTGTAATCAAGTTATAGTCAAGGCCATATGTGTGCATCTCTGGTAAGAGACAAAATACTGCACAATATGATGAATAATGTAAATAAGAATGGTGGAAAATTGGAATGGAAATTGTTTACCTGAAATAGAGTACTAGATTTTTCTCCAGAAAAAAAAAAGGGGGGGGGTTTATTCAGAACCAGCATAGAACTGCAATTTCAGATCTGCAAACGTGGTAAGACATATGCAAACATCTGCATGGCAAGAAAAGGAAAAGAAAGGTGGGGTGGTCTATAATAAAAAAAGAGTCCATGGCTTGTCATTGCCAGATTTCTTCTCAAGAAAGATAATAAGTATTTCTTCTTTCTGTTAGGCTTTGCTATTATTACAGGATATGAAATCTGCCTCTTCTGGTCTCCCAGTGCTATTTAACTGGAATTTCTGTTCATTAATTTTCTGTGTTTCCCCTTTTTAATCAAGACTTTTATCCAAAAGCATCACTGATCAAGATTCAAGTTCTTCCAACAGCTTTTTGTCCATCAGTGTCAGGAAAGCACTTTTCCTGTGTGTTGTGTCTCACACTCGAGGGAAAATGCACAGACTGGAAACCTATTAAGATCACATTCAAGGAATAAGGCAGGATAGTGAGAGGGAAACAGGCAAGAAGGCCAGAGGTCTCCAAATGGAGAAAATAGGCTGCAAGTGTCTCTTAAAATTCTGTGTTGCCATGACAACATCTAGTTCCACCAGAACTTAAATTTTCTGAAACTTTGAGCAATGCATTTTTCTTATGGAAATGTTTTTCTTAAGCTATTTTAATAAAACTATGCGTTTGCTTTGAAATTTGCCTTTCTTCAAAATGGTTTCAACTAAGACTAATGTTTTCTTCTTTTCTCAAACTTTGGGCTGATAATAGCTCAATAAGCCAGTAGCTAAGTCAATTGTTTTATGGCTGGGGGAATGCACACCTCATGCCATCCTATCTCAAAAATGCATATTGGTTAAGAGGGGCCTGGTAAAACTCCATCAGCCTTGAGGTGTCTCTCTTATTTAATTAATGGCTTTCTAACAGACATAAAACAGGTGTGCAAACTAGCAGCAGGGGTGGGAGTGGGGTCCACTCTCCATCCCCTTTCTGATGTCTATGTCAAAAGCATTCTCTGTCTCCTTTCATACTTTAATAAAACTTTGCTACACAAAAGCTCTTGAGTGATTAAGCCTGGTCCCTGTTCCTGAAGCTAAATTTTTGGAGATCACAAATCTGACATTGTTCAACATAAGCTATCAATAAGAGGCACTTATATCTAATAACCATATATAATCAAAATCATAGATATTGGAGAGCATTTGAAAACTTGCATCATCATCAAAAGTTTGCAAAAAAAAAAAAAAGCTTCAAACACACCTGGATCATGTATCATGAGAAAGCTGTCATTAGATTTCATCCTCTCAATTCCAGGTAATTTTCAAGTCACCACATGATTTGCACTTCAGTCAGCTTTTGGTATGTTCTTTAGGCATGGCACAAGAACCCAAGAGTCTACTCCTTGGCATTCAGTAGCATAAGGGTTGATGTTAACAGTACTTGATAGAGGCCTCTCCTGTAAGGTAAAAAGGAGTTATTCTGAGTTGTTTTCCAATAGACAAAATCTTTAGTTTGTAAAGTGTGATGCTTAAGGTCTACATCTCCAGAGAGAACACTGAAAAGATTATTCTACCAAACATAGACATCTTAAAAAAAATAAAAAATAAAAAAAAAACTATGCTTTTCCTATTTTGGAATATCTCTCCTATGATTAGTTGTGGGTCAAAAGACGCTGGAGGTCAAGTACACTGTGTGTCATGTTACTATTTCAAAGGATAAGAGTTTATGAGTTCCAAAAGAGGTGGATCTGAAATTTAGAGGAAGTTAAAAGGTCAGCTTCAATTTTTCTGTTAGATGTGTTGTAAATTTTGCCAACATGAGTTGGAGATTTTCCACATAAGGAAAGTGATGACTGACTCAACAGGGATAAAAAATTCAGTATTTCCAAAATGTACTCCAGTATCTTTAGGTAAGTTAAAAAAAAAAAAAAATCAAAGGGCCTTTTAATTCACCCCTGGTGGTTAATTTGATAAATATTAATTTCTACACTTATTTTTTCATTTTAAGGGAAAATAAAAATCTGGCATGATTATTTCCTAAAGCATCTCAGCCTAATAAATGGGTAGGGACAATGGAACTAGGTTTGCATCTCTCAAAGGGCCTAGCAAAAAGAAATAGTTTCCAAGATGGGAACATTTTGAAGTTTATTAAAAAAAACACTTATATTGGAACTGTTTAATACTCCGAGGCAGGGATTGTTTTATAATCCTGAGTTTGAATACTAGGAGTGTGGCTCTGGTATTAATAAGGACTGGGAGGTAGTCATCTTCAATATAGAGAAATGTTTATCCAAGCTGATTAGGAAGAGAACTGGGAACATTCCCTGTACTTCCTTGAAGCCTCATTATTGAAAATTTTGAGGATGACAGAAAGGCTGACTAGAGGCCTGAAGCTTTCTAAACTGCTTAAATTTATAATAACCTATTTTCAAAGGCCTGTTTCTTTGCAATAATGGTAGAAACTAAGATTGTTTGTTTGTTTGTTTCATTCAGAGACCTTTACTTTCTATAATTAAAGATTAACAATTTTGGTAACATTCCTTTGATGTGACATCTAGAGTAAGAAAGAGCTGGTTTCCAAGAATAACTATAACTGAAACACACAAAACTATCCATTCCATTGTGGTCCTTTTTACTTGAAGGGAAAGATTTCCGGTCAGTTCATTTATTTATATATATATATAATTAAAAGCTACTTGTAAGAAATAGCATTTGAAGTAAGACCAGATTTTTAAAAAAAAATAATGTGTAGTCAATTGAAATTATCATGAATAACCTTATCAGATTTTTGTATGCAATCCTGAATTTTGTCTAATCAAGTCTTTGGCAAAGACACAAAATTTGCTCAACAGAGTCCCATAGTGACTGCCTGAGTTTGCTCATACAATACGTTATTAGGGTATCTCCATGTTGTAGTTCTAGAAACATTTCAGAATTTCCCCAATTAACAATGTTGGGTCTGGCCTTCACTGACAAGCATATGAATTAGCTGATATAAATCAGATAATCCAGGCTGATAGATTTGAATGACTATATTAAATTTGTCAGCCAATATGTGAGGAGTTTCAATTACTTTGGAAAAATCTCTGTCAATTCACAGTTCAACTTTAGTCAAACGAATATAGGAAATTAAGGATTTAGCCTCTGAAGCCTCAGAGGCTTCTTTGAAAAGGACATATTTCATAGGAAAAGGGAGTGGGGACAGATTTTGAGACAGGGACAAGTGTGGTTAAATTATTATTATGTCATAATTAAGGATATAGTGGAGGTGTAGACAGTGTAGATGGAAAGGAGGAAGATGGCAACAGAAGTGGAGTCTGGCCATGAAGGGTCAAAGGAGAGAGATGAGATGACATGTGAGGAGGGACCCAGACAAAGAAGACAAGAAAGGGGACCTTGAGGCTTTAGGCATCATTTTACCTTTATCTGATTTTTTGGCTTTGCTAATTGTAAAATTTTATTTTGCACAGAGGCGATTATGCATCCTTGGTGATATTGGTAAGGCTTAGAATACCAATTTAAAAAAAGCATTCCACTCAATTTTGTAAAGTTTTTGGTGTTGTTCAGTGGCTCACTCATGCCCGACTCTTTGCAATCCCATGGACTGAAGCATGTCAAGCTTCCCCATACTTCACCATCACTCAGAGCCTGTTAATTGAGTCCATGATGCCATTAAACAATCTCGTCTGCTGTCATCCCCTTCTCCTGCCCTCAATCTTTCCCAGCATCAGGGTCTTTTTAGATGAGTCTGTTTTCCACATGAGGTTGCCAAGGTATTGAAGCTTCAGCTTCAGCATCAGTCCTTCCAATGAATATTCAGGGTTGATTTCCTTTAGGATTGATTGATTTGATATCCTTGTAGTCCAAGGGACTTTCAAGAGTCTTCTCCAACAACACAGTTCAAAAATATCAATTTTTTTGGCACTCAGCCTTCTTAATGGTCTCACTCTCACATTCATATGTGATTACTGCAAAAAACATAACTTTGGTTATACAGACATTTCTGGCAAAATAATGTCTCTGTTTTTTAATGTGCTGTCTAGATTTAGCATAGCTTTTCTTCCAAGGAGCAAGCATCTTTTAATTTCACCCTGCAGCCATCATCCACAGTGATTTTGGAACCAAAGAAAATAGTCTGTCACTGTTTCCATTGCTTCTCCATATATTTGCCATGAAGTGATGGGCCTTGATGCCATGATCTACATTTTTTTAATGTTGAGTTTTAAGCCAGCTTTTTCACTCTCCTCTTTCACATTCAGTAAGAGGGTCTTTAGTTACTCTTCCTTTCTGCATAAGAATGGTGTCATTTACATATCTAAGCCTACTGATATTTATCCTGGCAATCTTTATTCTAGCTTGTGCTTCATCCATCCAGGTATTTTGTGTGGTGTACTCTGCATATAAGTTCAATAAACAGGGTTGCAATATACAGCCTTGAGATATTGCTTTCACAATTTGGAACCAGTTTCTTGTTCTATGTCTGGTTCTAACTACTGCTTCTTGACCTGTATACAGATTTCCCAGGAGACAGATAAAGTATTTCGATCCCTTTAAGAATTTTCCTCAGATTGTTGAGATCCACACAATCAAAGGCTTTAACATAGTCAATGAAGAAGAAGTAGCTATTTTTCTGGAATTTTCTTGCTTTATCTATGATCCAACAGATGTTGGCAATTGATCTCTGGTTCCTCTTTTTTTTTTTTCCCTAAATCCAGCTTGAACATATGAAAGTTCTCAGTTCACATACTGTTGAAGCCCGGCTTGGAGAATTTTGAGTATTACTTTGATAATATGTGAGACGAGTACAATTGTGGACATGGAACAACAGACTGCTTCCAAACAGGAAAAGGAGTACGTCAAGGTCGAGGCTGTGTTTTGTCACCTGTTTATTTAACTTATATGCAGAGTACATCATGAGAATGCTGGACTGGAGGAAACTCAAGCTGGAATCAAGATTGCCAGGAGAAATATCAAGAACCTCAGATATGCAGATGATACCATTGTTATTGCAGAAAGTAAAGAAGAATTAAAAAGCCTTTTGATGAAAGTGAAAGAGGAGAGTGAAAAAGTTGGCTTAAACCTCAATATTCAGAAAATGAAGATCATGGCATCCGGTCCCATCACTTCATGGAAAATAGACGGGGAAACAGTGGAAACAGTGTCAGACTTTATTTTGGGGGGCTCCAAAATCACTGCAGATGGTGATTGCAGCTATGAAATTAAAAGACACTTACTCCTCGGAAGAAAAGTTTTGAGCAACCTAGATAGCATATTCAAAAGCAGAGGCATTATTTTGCCAACTAAGGTCCATCTAGTAAAGGCTATGTTTTTTCCCTGTGGCAAAACCATGTATGGATGTGAGAGTTGGACTGTGAAGAAGGCTGATCACCTACGAATTGATGCTTTTGAACTATGGTGTTGGAGAAGACTCTCATGAGAGTTCCTTGGACTGCAAGGAGATCTAACCAATCCATTCTGAAGGAGATCAGCCCTGGGATTTTTTGGAAGGAATGATGGTAAAGCTGAATCTCCAGTACCTTGGCTACCTCATGCGAAGAGATGACTCACTGGAAAAAACAAACAAACAAACAAACTTTGATCCTGGGAGGGATTGCGGGCAGGAGGAGAAGAGGACGACAGAATGAGATGGCTGGATGACATCAATGACTCAATGGACGTGAATCTGAGTGAACTCTGGGAGTTTGTGATGGACAGGGAGGCCTGGCATGCTGCGGTTCATATGGTCGCAAAGAGTCGGACACAACTGAGTGACTGAACTGAACTGAACTTGAGCATTATTTGGCATTGTCTTTCTTTGGGATTGGAATTAAACTGAATTTTTCCAGTCTTGTGGCCACTGCTGAGTTTTCCAAATTTGCTGGAATATTGAGTGCAGCACTTTCACAGAACCATCTTTTATGATAAAGCAAAGTTTTGAGTTACTAAAATCCAATCCAATTATGTTTTATGAAAAGTAAGTGTGAATATTTGAAAATCTACTCATAATGTCAGAAGATATCTAAATCGTTTTTGGTCAGGGTGGTACATAAATAAAATCAGCCAAGAAAAATCCAAGAAAACACCCTGTAAAATTATGTTTTTGAGATTAACCATTCAATTTCTAACAGGCAATAAAGAGATCATCTCAACTGGAAAGTGGACACCATCTCTAGGGTAACATTGATGGAAAAGTAGTTGAAGAGAATGCATTGGTGGGAGCAATACCAAATCATGTGAAAAGTTCAGAGGTATTCCCTATTTTAGGACTATAGGGTATTTTGGCTATTGTTGTGGTCTATTGACATGTTGGAGAAAAAGAATAAGAGGCTGAGGTAGTAAAAAAGAAAAAAAAAAGATAAGAATAAAAACAAGAGGGCTTCTTTCATAAAATATAGGTAGTCTCATCTCCTTCATGTTGTCAGAAGGTGGAAACATTAAATATATAAGGTTAATAATTTAATTATAAGGGTAAAAGAACTTCAGAGGATGTTCAATTCTCAATTTCAGTGAGTTGGCTGTGCTGAGATTGGGGCCTTGATTCAGAGGAAATAAGACCTGCAGAAATGGTTCAGGGACACCTTAAGTTTCCAGATTTTTGTGAATTTTGAGCATAGCCAGGGTTGCCTAATACTTTCTTTTAAAGATTATTATTTGTCTCTTGCTGCTAGATGTTATCATAAGCAATGCCTTGCTGGAACATGAATATCTCATTCATGATCTATCCCACTTCCACTTCAGATCATGAAAATAGCACCTGGGTTAATTGACCACATTCTCTGGGTAAGGAAGTGTAAACTCGTTAAGAGTGAAAAGGAACTGTAGGAACTAACAAAAAAATATGGAAAGAGGCTGGCGACCATATATCAACTGATTTTTTTGAGGTCAGGGAATATTGGGAACAGAATATGTTACATGAGGAAGAGTTTATTGATACAGGATTACAGTCTTGATATAGAGGTTAACACCCTAATAAGTACCCCCAAGAAACTGCTCACACACTTCTAGGGTGACCTGGGATGTTTGAAGAAAAGTGATGACTAACACTAAATTAAAAGACGCAGTGGGGGAGTGAGGATAGGATGCTTTGGTAGGCAGTAAAAGAAAACAACAAAAGATACAGTAAAGCAAGTGGATATCCTACTAATGTTTGTTCCCTGGATTTGGGGAATGGCCTGAGGACAAATTATTATGTTAATAGACACTGAACTCAAGAAAGATGCTGTAATATCACACAGAAATTTAGTGCTGGTGTTCTCTATAAGTCAGGGCTTAAAGGCAGTGATGCTCTTACAGAACTGTGATGCCAAGTAGCAGTAGGGATTATCCCAAAATATTGGAGGCTATAGGTTACTGTGTAACTAAAAGAACAAAGGAATTGGTACTCAGTTATTCTAATGAGTGGGGAAATTAGATTGGCAAGCTTGCAAAGGTGATTTCACCTTTGAGAATATAGGTACAAAACTTTCTTCTGAGTGAGGTGGAAAGGGTACAGGTTTTAGTGAGTCCAAGAGCAAGAACTAGGGCAAAGTTAACAGAGTTTTGCCAAGAGAAGGCACTGGTCATAGTAAACATCCTCTTCCAACAACTTAAGTGGAGACTCTACACATAGACATCACCAGATGATCCATATTGAAGTCAGATTGAGGACATTCTTTGCAGTAAAAGAGTCATCTTTATACAGTCAACAAAAACAAGATCAGGAATTGACTATGATTCAGATCACGAACTGACTGTGGCTCAGATCCTGAACTATTTATGGTAAAATCTGGACTTAAATTGAAGAAAGTTGGGGAAACCCCTAGATGATTCAGGTATGAGTTAAATCAAATGCCTTACAATTATACAGTGAAGGTGACAATTAGATTCAAAGGATTAAATCTGATAGAGTGCCTGAAGAGCTATGGATGGAGGTTCATGACATTCTACAGGAGGCCGTGGTCAAGACCATTCCCAAGAAAAAGAAATGCGAAAAGGACAAATGGTTGTCTGAGGAGGCCTTACAAATAGCTGAGAAAAGAAGAGATGCTAAAGGCAAAGGAGAAAATGAAAAATATACCTATCTGAATGCAGAGTTCCAAAGAAAAGGACAGATAAGAAAGCTGTGATCAGTGCAAAGAAACAGAAGAAAACAATAAAATGGGAAAAAACTAGAGATCTCTTCAAGAAAATTAAAGATACCAGGGGAACATTTTATGCAAAGATGGGCACAATAAAAACAGAAATGGTATGTACATAACAGAAGCAGAGAGTGACTTTTCTTTTTAGCTCAGTCAGTAAAGAATCTACCTGAAATTCAGAAGTGAATTTGATACCTGGGTCTGGAAGATCCTCTGGAGAAGGAAATGGCAAGCCACTCCAGTATTCTTGCCTGTAGAATCCCATGGACAGAAGAACCTGGAGGGCTTCAGTCCAAGGGGTCACAAGAATTGGACATGAATTAGTGACTAAACCACCAACAACAACAGAAGCTGAAGATATTAGGAAAAGGTGTCAAGAACACACAGAACTATACAAAAAAGATATGGATGACTCAGATAACTATGATGGTGTTGTCACCCACTCAGACATCCTGGAATGTGAAGTCAAGCAGGCATTAGGAAGCATCACTATGAAAAAAGCTAGTGGAGATGATGGAACTCCAGTGGAGCTAGTTCAAGTTTTTAAAAATGATGTTATGCAAGTGATATACTCAGTGTGCCAGCAAATTTGGAAAACTCAGCATTGGCCACAGGAAAAGTCATTTTTTAAAATATTAATCCCAAAGAATGGCAAGGCCAAAGAATTCTAAAACTACCACACAATTGCACTGATTTCACATACTAGCGATGTAATGCTTAAAATTCTCCAACCATTCTTCAACAGTACCTGAACTGTGAACTTCCAAATGTACAGGCTGGATTTAGTAAAGGCAGAAGAATGAGAGACCAAATTATCAGCATCCACTGGGTCATCAAGAAAGCAAGAGAATTCCAGAAAAGTGCATATCTCTGCTTTATTGATTATGCCAAAGCCTTTGACTGGGTGGATCACCACAAACTGTAGAAAAATATTAAAAAGATAGGAGAATCAGATCACCTGACCTACCTCCTGAGAAATTTGTATGCAGCCAAAGAAGCAGCAGTTAGAACTGGAAATGGGACAAAAGACGGTTCCAAATCAGAAAAGGAGTATGCCAAGGCTATATATTGTCACCTTGCTTATTTAACTTATATGCAGAGTACATCAGGAAAAACACTGGACAGGATGAAGCACAAAATGGTATCAAGATTGCGAGGAGAAATATCAATAACCTCAGATATGCAAATAACACTACCCTTATGGCAGAAAAACTTATTGCTTAACAAATAGCTGTGAAAAGAAGAGAAGTGAAAAGCAAAGGAGAAAAGGAAAGATATACCCATTTAAATATAGAGTTCCAAAGAATATCAAGGAGAGAGAAGAAAGCCTTCCTTAGCATTCTATGCAAAGGAAAAAAAAAAAGAATGGGAAAGACTGGAGATCTCTTCAAGAAAATTAGAGATACCAAGGGAAAGTTTCATGCAAAGATGGGCTCGATAAAGCACAGAAATGGAATGGATCTAACAGAAGCAGAAGATATTAAGAAGTGGTGGCAAGAATACACAAAAAAACTGTACAAAGAAAGATCTCCACTACCCAGATCATCATGATGGTGTGATCACTCACACTCACCTAAAGCCAGATATCCTGGAATGTGAAGTCAAGTGGGCTTTAGGAAGTATCACTAAAGGCAACTTGTGGAAGTAATGGAATTCCAGTTGAAATATTTCAAATCTTCAAAGATGATGTTGTGAAAGTGCTGCATTCAATATGCCAACACATTTGGAAATCTCAGCAGTGGACACAGGACTGGAAAAGATCAGTTTTCATTCCAATCCCAAAGAAAGGCAATGCCAAAAATGCTCAGACTACCACACAATTGCACTCATCTCACAAGCAAGTAAAGTAATGCTCAAAATTCTCCAAGCCAGTCTTCACCAATACATGGACTGTGAAGTTCCAGATGTTCAAGCTGGTTTTACAAAAGGCAGATAAACCAGAGATCAAATTGTCAACATCTGCTAGATTATTGAAAAAAAAAAAAAGAGTATAAACTTAAAAATTCTGAAAGAGATGGGAATACCAGACCACCTGACCTGCCTCTTGAGAAACCTGTATACAGGTCAGGAAGCACCAGTTAGAACAGGACATGTAACAAGACTGGTTCCAAATAGGGAAAGGAGTATGTCAAGGCTGTGTATTGTCACCCTGCTTGTTCAATGTATATGCAGAGTGCATCATGAGAAATGCTGGACTGAAAAAAGTACAAGCTGGAATCAAGATTGCTGGGAAAAATATCAATAACCTCAAATATGTAGTATGTCAACCTCAGATGACACCATCCTTATGTCAGAAAGTGAAGAGGAACTAAAAAGTTTCTTGATGAAAGTGATAGAGGAGAGTGAAAAAGTTGACTTAAAGCTCAGCATTCAGAAAACTAAGTTCATGGCATCCAGTCCCAGCACTTCTTGGCAAATAGGGAGGCAGTGGAAACAGTAGCTGACTTTATTTTGCTGGGCTCCAAAATCACTGCAGGTGGTGACTGAAGCCATGAAATTAAAAGATGCTTACTATTTGGAAGGAAAGTTCTGACCAACCTAGATAGCATATTAAAAAGCAGAGACATTACTTTGTCCACAAAGTTCCGTCTAGTCAAGACTATGGTTTTTCTAGTATGGATGGATGTGATGATGTAAGAGCTGGACTATAAAGATAGCTGAGCACCGAAGAATTGATGCTTTTGAACTGTGTTGTTGGAGAAGACTCTTGAGAGTCCCTTGGAATGTGAGGAGACCTGACCAGTCCATCCTAAAGGAGATCAGTCCTGAGTGTTCTTTGGAAGGACTGATGTTGAAGTTGAAACTCCAATACTTTCACCACCTCATATGAAGAACTGACTCATTAGAAAAGACTCTGATGCTGGGAAGATTGAGGGCAGGAGCAGAAGGAGATGACAGAGGATGAGATGTTTGAATGGCATCACCAACTCAATGGACGTGGGTTTGGGTGGACTCCGGGAATGAATGATGGACAGGGAGGCCTGGTGTGCTGCAGTTCATGGGGTCACAAAGAGCTGGACATGACCCAGTGACTGAACTGAACTATGGCAGAAAGTGAAGAAGAATTAAGGAGCCTCTTGTTGAAAATGAAAGAGGAGTGTAAAAAAGTAGTTTTAAAACTGAACATTCTGAAAACTAAGATCATGACATCTGATCCAATTACTTCATGGAAAATAGATGGGGACATAATAGAAACAGTGAGAGGCTATATATATATATATAGGGGGGACTCAAAAATACTGTAGATTTTAATTTTAGTCATGAAATTAAAAGACACTTGCTCCTACACTGTTGGTAGGAATGTAAGCTACTACAGCCACTATGGAGAACAGTGTGGAGATTCCTTAAAAAAAAAAAAAAAATCTTTTGAACTGTGTTGTTGGAGAAGACTCTTGAGAGTCCCTTGGAATGTGAGGAGACCTGACCAGTCCATCCTAAAGGAGATCAGTCCTGAGTGTTCTTTGGAAGGACTGATGTTGAAGTTGAAACTCCAATACTTTCACCACCTCATATGAAGAACTGACTCATTAGAAAAGACTCTGATGCTGGGAAGATTGAGGGCAGGAGCAGAAGGAGATGACAGAGGATGAGATGTTTGAATGGCATCACCAACTCAATGGATGTGGGTTTGGGTGGACTCCGGGAATGAATGATGGACAGGGAGGCCTGGTGTGCTGCAGTTCATGGGGTCACAAAGAGCTGGACATGACCCAGTGACTGAACTGAACTATGGCAGAAAGTGAAGAAGAATTAAGGAGCCTCTTGTTGAAAATGAAAGAGGAGTGTAAAAAAGTAGTTTTAAAACTGAACATTCTGAAAACTAAGATCATGACATCTGATCCAATCACTTCATGGAAAATAGATGGGGACATAATAGAAACAGTGAGAGGCTATATATATATATAGGGGGGACTCAAAAATACTGTAGATTTTAATTTTAGTCATGAAATTAAAAGACACTTGCTCCTACACTGTTGGTAGGAATGTAAGCTACTACAGCCACTATGGAGAACAGTGTGGAGATTCCTTAAAAAAAAAAAAAAAAACAACAAACAACAACTAGAAATATAACTGCCATATGATACAACATTCCCACTTTTTGGCATACACAGCAAGGAAACCAAAATTGAAAGAGACATATGTAACCCCAATGTTCAGGGCTGCACTGTTTATAACAGCCAGGGCATGGAAATAACCTAGATTACCATCAGCAGATGAATGGATAAGAATACTGCAGTACATAAGCACAATGGAATGTTACTCAGCTATTAAAAAGAATGCATTTGAATCAGTTCTAATGAGGTGGAAGAAACTGGAGCCTATTATACAGCGTAAAGTTTCTCAGAAGAAAAAACACCAATACAGTCTATTAATGCATATAGTTGGTATTTAGAAAGATGGGAATGATGACTCTATATGAAAGACAGCAAAAGAGACACAGATATAAAGAACTGGCTTGTGCACTCTGTGGGAGAAGGTGAGGATGGGATAATTTGAGGGAATAGCATTGATGCACATATATTACCGTATATAAAATAGATCACCAGTCCAGGTTTGATGCATGAGACAGGGCTCTCAGGGCCAGTGCACTTGGAAGACCCTCAGGGATAGGATGGGGTGGGATATAGGAAGGGATTAAGGATGGGGAACCCATGTACACCCATGGCTGATTTATGTCAATGTACAGCAAAAAAAAAAAAAAAAAAAACACCCTACAATATTGTAAGGTAATTTTTTTTTTAAGATTCCTGCTTCTTGGAAGAAAAGATATGACTAACCTAGACAGCATATTAAAAAGCATAAGCATTATAAACAAAGGACTATCTAGTCAAAGCTATGATGCTTAAAGAAATCATAAATGAATGTGAGAGTTGGACTATAAGGAAAGCTGAGCACCTAAGAATTGATGCTTTTGAACTGTGGTGTTGGAAAAGACTCTTGAAAGTCCCTTGGACTGCAAGGAGATCCACAAGTCCATCTTTAAGGAAATCAGTCCTGGATATTCATTAGAACAGATGTTAAAGCTGAAACTACAATACTTTGGCCACGTAATGCAAAGAACTGACCCATTGGAAAAGACCCTGATGCTGGGAAAGATGGAAGGTGAGAGGAGAAGGGGATGACAGAGGCTGAGATGGTTGGATGGCATCACTGACTCAATGAATTTGAGTTTGAGTAAGCTCCGGGAGTTGATGATGGACAGGGAGGCCTGGCATGCTGCTGTTCATGGGGGCACAAAGAGTTGGACACGACTGATCGATTGAACTGAACTGAAAACCAAAAAAGTTTCTTAAAGCAAATCTCAGGCATTCAAATTGCATCCATTATAATACAGGTACCATAGTGCTACAGATTTTTTGAAGAGGAAAAAAAAAGATAGAAAACGACTATTCATATTCTGGCGAATAAGAAGGCATAACAGTCTGATGGTCTGGGTTCTGTCAATTCCACTAAGTTTGTTGCCCAGTGGAAGCCCATTCTAAGATAAAAGTGATATGCCGAAGCTTCTAAATTCAGAAAGAAGCTGTACAAAGTAGGTAGCCTAGAACTCAGTATGATTAACCATTATTACACCACCAGGTTTCCCTTAGCTCACACCTGTGGCCAAGTAAGGGAGTGGACATCAATTATGATCAATGTATTGAGAAGAATTCAGCCACTTTGAGTTAAAAGATAGTTTGACTCAGTGTTTGCAGGTTAAAACTGGGAGTCTGGTGTAAAAGTGAAAGTGAAATTACTCAGTCGTGTCCGACTTTTTGCGACCCCGTGGACTGTAGCCCTCTAGGCTCCTCCGTCCATAGGATTCTCCAGGCAAGAATACTAGAGTGGGTTGCCATTTCCTTCTCCAGGGGATCTTACTGACCCAGGGATCAAACCCAGGTCTCCCACATTGCAGGTAGATGCTTTAACCTCTGAGCCACAAGGGAAGCCCACCACAGAAGCCCACCAGGTAGTCTGGTGTGAGGGTCCGTAAAAGGCAAGGACTAAGGACAATACACAACCCACAAAAATAATGACATCTGCCTATGGATTAAGAGTATTCCTTGTTTTCCCTATCAGCGAGCTTATATCTAAAAATCCAATAAATTAACATTTACACTTAAATTCTTACAAAATTTAATAATTTGGTAGACTAAAATCACATATATTTTTGTAAAAATATTTTATTATCATTTAAAATGGGTTTACAGATTTTTTTAAGTTCCTTCTCCTCGTATCAGTGCTATTATCAGCACTTTTCCTTCCTAGAATTGCCAGGCTTCTATAATTATGGTTAACTGCTTGACTAAGAAAATAAATAAACTGTTTACAATGGTAATTTAAACTTCAGTTTACCTGATGGGGGAACTAATGAAAGGAAGTGAATCAGAACTTCAAACCTGTGTAGCTTGTTTGCTGACTCAGATCTATTCTATTTTACATGTTATTTCAGACTAAACTCTCCTCCACAAACGTTCTGATAGAATAATGTTGAAAAAGCAGAAAACTCCAGACATATTCTTATATATATAAATTATTTTTAGTTTTATAGTACTTACAAAAGCATTTGTTTTGGAAATATCATTACCATGTCTTTTGATTCAAATCAATATATATTTTTAAAATCAGTACTTTATGATCATCCTAAACACATATGCTGGAAAAAATATTGTGTTAACATAAACTTTAAATTTACTATTTTCTCTTTAATATCTTACATTGTTTGTCTTACTTTATCTGAAAATAACCACACTCTTGTATTTTATATGCTATATAAAAAATATATGGTGAAAAATTTACCAATAGTGAAGATATAATTTATTAAAGTTATTCTATGTCTATAACTTTTTTTTAATAATGTACTTTATTAACGTGGCAAAAATAAAACTTGAAAACTGACTGAACTCTTATTTTTCCTTTATGGCCATAAATGAAGGAATAAACTAAACTTCACATGCTTTTTAAGATTATGATTTGTGGAACACGCTGGAGGAGAAAGCCTGGTTCCTCATCACTAGTTTCTTTTAGAATAAGGAAATATCCTGTCTTGGTTAGAAAAGCTGGTTATCTTAGTTTATTCCATTTTATTTATTCATTTATTTTTCAGAATAGAATTGCTCCCTTGCACTGTGATATGTTTTGTCAGATGGCTTGAAAATATAACCCTTGAGATTCCCTATACATTTTTTTTAATTAAAAATTTAACATCATATAATATTTTCTGTGCTAGAAATACTAACAATATCTCATTTCAAATATTTCCTGATCATAAAAAAAGACTCACTTTTGTCTTATTTGTATATCAGTGGAATTGTGTGGCTTTCCCAGATGAGCTAAAATAGTTGAGACAGAGAAAAGTTTCCTTACCCTCCTTCTAATTTGTGAAAAAGGGTTCACATTTCAAGCGGAAGATATCAAAATAATGAAGCCTCAGTCATACTGAAGCCCTGAGTGACACTGTGGCCCAGGAACCTACACCAACTATAATGGCATCAGCATTTCACATTACATCTCTAAGGTTTTGTGGGTAATTGTCATTTTAACCTGAACTAGGAAATGGCAAACCACTCCAGTGTTCTTGCCTGGAGAATCCCAGGGATGACGGAGCCTGGTGGGCTGCCGTCTATGGGGTCACACAGAATTGGACACAACTGAAGTGACTTAGCAGCAGCCTATATTAGCCGCATACCTGGACTGAGTTATTGATAAATTAATATTTAAAGTTGAGATGACAATAACAAACAATGAAACAGTATTTCAGATAATAACAACAGACTTTTTATTTTCCAATTTTGTGCCCCTTAATTTTGAAGAGAGATATGGCAAATGAAATGTGCTCCCCTTTTGAGTTTTTTGTTTGTAAGTTTGTTTTTCCTCATGTCTCAAAAGAAAGGCATGGTGAGCATAAATAAACATACAGGGCAATGAGTCTTGAGAGTTCAGAATTTTCCTGAGTACACTGCATGTGTAGGGGGACAGAGAAGAAATGATAAGGGTGAGGGTATCTGCTAGGAAAATGTCTCTGTTCCCAATCTTCAGGCTGAGTCACAAGAAAGCTGCAAGAATATCCATAAGAAAATGTTAAGAGTAAGGATAAGTGGGAGCTATAGGGATTTCTTTACACAGAATGTCAAAGGAAGAACAAGATGGCATAAAATCAAAGTAACATCCAATAGATGGAAAGACCTGAAAGATACATCTATGTATCATGATAAACTGCCTAGATCATGATTAGAAAATATGCAAACTATTGGATAGCTCTGGAGTCATATGTGGATTAGTAAGTAAAGCTAGAAAATAACAACTATCAGAATATAACAGAGCATTCAACATGTGGTGAGATTCCATTTTGCTATGAGAAAAAAAAGATAGTGTTATATATATATATATATAATTCTGATTTAAATCTTACTCTATGTTGCATTTGTTGTTCAGTCATTCAGTCATGTCTGACTTTTTGTGACCCCATAGACTGAAGCACACCAGGCCTTCATGTCCTTCCTCATCTACCAGAACTTGCTCAAACTCATGTTCATTGAGTCAGTGATGCCATCCAACTATCTCGTCCTCTGTCTTCCACTTCTCCTCTTGCCTTCCATCTGTACCAGTATCAGTGTCTTTTCCAATGAGATGGCTCTTCCCATAAGATGGACTTCAGATTTATTGATTTGGACTTTAGCTTTCGCATCAGTCCTTGAAATGAATATTCAGGCTTGGTTTCTTTAGGATTGACTGGTTCCATCTCCTGGCAATTCAGAGGTCTCACAAGAGTCTTTTCCAATAGCACAGTTCAAAGGCATCAATTCTTTCACACTCAGTCTTTGTTATTATCCAAATCATATATCTATACATGACTACTGGAAAAACCATAGCTTTGATTATATGAAACTTTGTTAGCAAAATAATGTCTCTGGTTTTTAATATGCTGTCTAGGTTTGTTATAGCTTTTCTTACAAGGAGCAAGGGTCTTTTAAATTCATGATTGAGTCACTATCTGCAGTAATTTTGGAGCCGAAGAAGAAAAGTCTATCACTGTTTTTCATTGTTTCTACATCTAATTGCCATAAAGTGATTGTACCAGATGCCATAATCTTGGCTTTGTAAATGCTGAGTTATAAGCCAACTTTTTCAACTCTCTTCTTTCACATTCATCAAGAGACTCTTTAGTTCTTCTTCACTTTCTGCCATAAGAGAGATGTTATTTGCATGTCTGAGGGTCTTGATATTTATCCTTACAATCTTGATTCTAGCCTGTGCTTCATCCATCCTGGCATTTTCATGGTGTACTCTGCATATAAATTCAATAAATAGGGTGACAATATATAGCCTTGATGTACTCCTTTCCCAATTAGAAACCAGTCTGTTGTTCCATGTCTGGTTCTAACTGTTGCTTCTTGCCTGAAAACAAGTTTCTCAATGGCAAGTGAGGTGGTCTGGTATTCCCATCTCCTTAAGAAGTTTCCAAGTTTGCTGTGATCCACACAGTCAAAGAGTTTAAGCACAGTCAATGAAGCATAAGTAAATGTATTCCTGGAATTCCCATGCTTTACATCTGTTTTAATAAATGATGGCCATTTGATTTCTGGTTCCTCTGCTTTTTCTAAATCAGGCTTGTAGATCTGGAAATTATTAATTCATGTACTTTTAAAGTCTAACTTGGGGAATTTTGAGCATTACTTTGCTAGCATGTGTTCAGTTCAGTTCAGTCGTGTCCAATTCTTAACAAACCCATGAACGGCAGCACACCAGGCCTCCCTGTCCATCACCAACTCCTGGAGACCACTGAAACCCATGTCGGTGATGCCATTCAACCATCTCATCCTCTGTCATCCCCTTCTCCTCTTGTCCTCAATCTTCCAAGCATCAAGGTCTTTCCAAATGAGTCAGTTCTTCACATCAGGTGGCCAAAGTATTGGAATTTCAGATTCAACATCAGCCCTTCCAATGAACACCCAGGTCTGATCTCCTTTAGAATGGACTAGTTGGATCTTCTCGCAGTCCAAGGACTCCAAAAGTCTTCTCCAACACCACCCTTCAAAAGCATCAATTATTTGGTGCTCAGCTTTCTTTATAGTCCAACTCTCATTTCCATACATGATCACTGGAAAAACCATAGCCTTGACTAGATGGACCTTTGTTTGCAAAGTAATGTCTCTGCTTTTCAATATGCTGTTTAGGTTGGTCATAACTTTCCTTCCAGGAGTAAGTATCTTTTAATTTCATGGCTGCAATCACCATCTATAGTGATTTTGGAGCCCCACAAAATAAAGTCAGCCACAGTTTCCATCGTTTCCCCATCTATTGGCCATGAAGTGATGGGACTGGATGCCATGATCTTAGTTTTCTGAATGTTGAGGTTTAAGCCAACCTTTTTACTCTCCTCTTTTACTTGCATCAAGAGGCTCTTTAATTCCTCACTTTCTGCCATAAAAGTGGTGCCATCTGCATATCTGAGATTATTGATATTTCTCCCAGCAATCTTGATTCCAGCTTGTGTTTCCTCCAGCCCAGTGTTTCTAGTGATGTGCTCTGCATATAAGTTAAATAAGCAGGGTGACTATATACAGCCTTGACGTACGCCTTTTCCTATTTGGAACTAGTCTGTTATTTCATGTCCAGTTCAAACTGCTGCTTCCTGACCTGCATACAGATTTCTCAAGAGGCAGGTCAGGTGCTTTGGATTTCCGATCTCTTTCAGAATTTTCCACAGTTTATTGTGCTCCACACAGTTAAAGGTCTTGGCATAGTCAATAAAGCAGAAATAGATGTTTTCATGGAACTTTCTTGCCTTTTTGATGATCCAGCAGATGTCGGCAATTTTATCTCTGGTTCCTCTGCCTTTTCTAAAACCAGCTTGAACATCTGGAAGTTCACTGTTCACATATTGCTGAAGGCTGGCTTGGGGAATTTTGATCATTACTTTACTAGCGTGTGAGATGAGTACAATTGTGCTGTAGTTTGAGCATTCTTTGGCATTGCCTTTCTTTGAGATTGGAATGAAAACTGACATTTTCCAGTCCTGTGGCCACTCCTGAATTTTCCTAATTTGCTGACCTAGTGAGTGTAGCACTTTCACAACATCATCTTATAAGATTTTAGATCCTCAATTGGAATTCCATCACCTCAGCTAGCTTTGTTCGTTGTGACTCTTTCTAAGGCCTACTTGACTTCACATTCTAGAATGTCTGGTTCTAGGTGAGTGATCACACTATCATGATTATGTGCATCGTGATTTTTTTTTTATAGTTCTATATATTCTTGCAACCTCTTCTTAATATTTTTTGATTCTTTTAGGTCTTTAGCATTTCTGTCCTTTATTTAGCCCATCTTTGCATGAAATGTTCCCTTGGTATCTTAACTAGATCTCTAGTCTTTCTCATTCTATTATTTTCCTCATTTATCTCACCTTGTTATTCTTTGAAACTCAGCGTTCAGATGGGTATATCTTTCCTTTTTTCCTTTGTCTTTTCCTTCTCCTCTTTTCTCAGCTACTTGTAAGGCTTTCTCAGACATCTATTTGCCTTTTTGCATTTCTTTTTCTCTGCAATGGTTTTGATTGCCACCTCCTGTACAGTGTTATGGTCCTCTGTTTATAGCCCTTTAGGTATCCTATCAAACCTAATCCCTTCTTTTTTGTTTCTTTTTCCTTTTTTTTTTTTCTCACTTCCACTGTATAATCATAAGGGATTTGATTTAGACTGTACTTGAATGACTTAGTGGTTTCCTCTATGTTCTTTAATTTAAGTCTGAATGTGGAAATAAGGAGTTCATGATCTGAGCCACAGTCAGCTGCCAGTATTGTTTTTGATGACTGTATAGAGCTTCTCCATCTGCAGCTGCAAAAAAATATATAATCAAACTGTGTTTGGTGTTGGCCATTTGGTGATGTCTATCTGTAGAATCTTCTCTTATGTTGTTGGGAATGGGTGTTTGTTATGACCAGTGTGTTATCTTGCACAACTCTGCTAGTCTTTGCAAAACTCTGCTTCATTTTGTACTTCAGAACAAAAATTGCCTGCTATTCCAGATATCTCTTGACTTCTTACTTTTGCATTTCAGTCCCCTGATGAAAATTATATATATATATTGTATATTAATTATGTAATATGTTAATATTATATATTAATTGTATATTATATTTATTATCTATATTTTTGTATGTATAATATTGTATATTATTTATTGTATATTATATTTATTATGTATATTATGTTAATATTATAATTAATTGTATATTAATTATGTATATATAGTTCTAGAATATCTCTCAGGTCTTCATAAATCATTGAACTTCAACTTCTTTGGCACTAGTGGTTGGGGCATAGACTTTGATTACTGTGATATTGAATGATTTGCCTGATCATTCTGTCACTTTTGAGATTTCACCCAAGTTCTGAATTTCAAACTCTTTTTTTTAAACTATGATGTTTACTCCAATTCTTCTAAGGGATTCTTGCCCACAGTGGTAGGTATAATGATCATCTGAATTAAATTCCCCCATTCCACTCCATTTTAGTTAACTGATTCCTAAAATGTTGGTATTCATTCTTTCCATATTCTGTTTGGCCACTTTCAACTTGCCTTGATTCATGGACCTAACATTCCAGGTTTCTATGCAATATTATTCTTACAGCATAGTACTTTACTTCTACCACCAGAGACATTCACAACTGGGTGTTGTGTTCACTTTGGCTCAGCCTCTTCCTTCCTTCTGGATCCATTTGTCTTCTCTCTTCCAGGGGCATATTGGGCATATACTAACCGTGGAGTTCATATTTCAATGTCATATCTTTTTGCCTTATTATACTGTTCATAGGGTTCTCAAGACAAATGTAATGAAGTGGTTTTCCATTCCTTTCTCCAGTGGACCACGTTTTGACTGAAGTGTTCACCATGGCCTGTCTGTCTTGGGTGATCCTACACGGCATGGCTCATAGTTCTATTGAGTTAGATAAGGCTGTGATACTTGCAATCATTTTGGTTAGTTTTCTGAGATTGTCATTTTCAGTCTGTCTGCCTTTGGATGTATGAGGATAAGAAGCTTGTGGAAACTTCATGATAAGACGGGCTAGTTGTTGGGAAAAAACTGGGTCTTTCTCTGGCCATGCTCAGTAAATCTTTAATTCAATTTTCTGCCAATGATAAGCCAGTATTTCCTCCTTGTTTCTTGGCCTGAGGCCAAACCATGTTAGGAGTAAGGGAGATAATGATGGCTTCCTTCAAAAAGACTGTTGTAGTAAACTATATTTTTAATTTATTTATAGCAACAGATATAAAGGTATCCAGATTTAAAGGTGTCCAAATTTGGGGGCTTTCCAACCAAACAAATATTCTCCTCATCAACATACTCTTTTATAAGTTGAATGGCACAAATCAAGATAAATATAGCACTATCTTAGTTACACAGGGTTCAGCAAAATAGCAAAGGCCAAACAGGAAGTATTTTAGGCCTTATGGCCCAAATAGTATCTTTTGCAACTACTGCATCCTATTGTTTTAGCATGAAAGTAGCTATGTTGTTGCTAAGTCATCTCCAATTCTTTTGTGACCCCCACGGAGTTTTCCCTGCCAGGCTGCTCTGGCCGTGGGATTTCCCAGGCAAGAACAACAGAGTGGATTGCCATTTCCTTGTCCAAGGGATCTTCCCAACCCAGGGATCAAAATTGTGTCTCCTGCAATTTGGCTGGGGATTCTTTATCATTGAGCCACGTGGGAAGCCCACCTCTAGCCTAAGGCTGCTATTTAATTCTATGAAGTTAAATCACATTCAAAGCATAGATATGGACATTTTTAAAACTATGTAGTCATTTTTTACTTATTTAAAATACTTTAACATATTTTCACTTAATATGCACTAATAAGAAGTGATTTGGCTCTATTGACAAATATGACTTACATCAAATTCCATATGAATTTGCAGTAGAGATAACAAATAGATTCAAAGGACTAGATCTATTTAATGGTATGCTCGAAGAACTATGGACAGAGGTACACAATATTGTACAAGAGACCTCACATAAAATCATCCCAAAGAAAAATAAAAGTAAGAAGGCAAAGTGGTTATCTGAGGAGACTTTATATAGTAGAAGAATGAAAAGAAATTAAAAGCAAGGGAGAGTGGGAAAGGTATATCCAATCAAATACATAGTACCAGAAAATAGCTATAAGGGACAAGAAAGCCTTTTTTAATGAAAAAAGCTTAATAATAAAAGAAAACAACAAAAAGGGAAAGACTAGAAATTTCTTTCAGAAATTTGGAAACATCAGGGGAACTTTCCAACCAAGAAGGAGACAATAAAGGGTAAAAATGGTAGAGACATGGTAGATGCTGAAGATATACAGAGATGGGAATAAAATGGAAGAACTGTATATATATATATATATATATATATATTAATGAATTGGGTTACTACAATATTGTGGTTAGTCACCCAGAGACATACATTTTGGAATGCAAAGTCAAGTGGACCTTAAGAGCATTGTTGTTGATAAAGATAGTGAATGCAGTTAATTCCAACAGAACTATTTAAACTTCTAATCAAGGTTTTGCATTCATTATATCAGCAAATCTAGGAGCTCCAGCAGTGACCAAGGACTATTAACGTTAATCCTCATCCTAATTCCCAAGAAGGGTAGTACCAAAGAATATGCTAAGTGGTAGTCACACAATCGTGTCGTACTCTTTGTGACCCCATGAACTGAAGCCCTTCAGGCTCCTCTGTCCATGGGATTCTCCAGGCAAGACTACTGGAGTGGGTTTCTGTTCCCTTCTCCAGGGGATTATCCCAACCCAGGGACTGAACCCACATCTCTCGTGTTGTAGGCAGATTCTTTACTAAGAATATGCTAACCATTGAACAATTGCACTCATCCCTCATGCTAGTAAGATCATGCTTAAAATAGTTCATGCTAGGCTTCAGCATTATGCAAAACGAGAGCTTCAAGGTGTGCAAGCTGGATTTAGAAAAGGAAGAGGAACTTGAGATCAAATTGCCAACATTTACTGGATTATACAGAAAGCAAGGAAATTTCATAAAATCATCTATCTCTGTTTCATCGACCACTCTGAATCCTTTAACTCTGTGAATCATGACAAACTGTGGAAAGCTCTTAGAGAGGTGGGAATGCCAGACCATCTTACCTGTCTGCTGAGAAACATGTGTGATGCTCAACACTTTGAACGAAATGTGGAAAAAACTGATCGGTTCAAGATCGAGAAAAGAGTAAGTAAGAGAAGGCTGAATGCTGTCACTCTGTTTGTTTTTTTATAGGCTAAGCACACCATCAAAAATGCCAGGCTGGATGAATTACAAACCAGAATCAAGATAGGTGAGGGATAAACATCAACAAACTTAGATATGAGGATGATATCACTCTAATGGCAGAAACTGGAGAGGAACTAAAGAGCCATCAGATAAATGTTAAAGAAGAGAGTGAAAGAGCTGGCTTAAAACTAAATATTAAAAAAAAAAAAAAAAACCTAAAACTAAGAACATGGCATCCAGCCCCATTTCTGCATGGCAAATTGAAGGGAAAATGTAGACCTGGTGACAGATTTCCTCTTCCTAGGCTCCAAAAACACTGTGGACAGTGACTGCAACCATGAAATCAGAAGACAATTGTTACTTGGCAGGAAAGCAATGACAAATCTAGGCAATGTGTTTAGAAGCAGAGACATTACTCTGCTGGAAATGTCCACAGCTATGGTCTTCCCAGGGGTCACATATGGTTTTAAGAACTGGACCATAAAGAAGGCAGAATGTAAAAGAATTGATGCCTTTGTAATGCAGAGCTGAGGAAGACAGTCCCTTGGAGAGCAAGGAGATCAAACCAGTCAATCGTAATGGAGATCATCCCTGAATATTCACCAGAAAAACTGATGCTGAAGCTGAAACTCCAGTATTTCGGTCACCTAATGAGAATATCAAGGCTGTATATTGTCAGCCTGCTTGTTTAACTTATATGCAGAGTACATCATGAGAAACGCTGGACTGGAGGAAACTCAAGCTGGAATCAAGCTGGGAGAAATATCAATAATCTCAGATATTATAGACAGCATATTAAAAAGCAGAGACATTTCTTTGCCAACAAAGGTCCATCTAGTCAAAGCTATGGTTTTTCCTTTAGTCATGTATGGATGTGAGAATTGGACTATAAAGAAAGCTGAGCACCGAAGAATTGATGCTTTTGAACTGTGGTTGTTGGATAAGACTCTTGAGAGTCCCTTGGACTGCAAGGAGATCTAACCAATCAATCCTAAAGGAAATCAGTCTTGAATATTCATTGGAAGGACTGATGCTGAAGCTGAAACTCCAAGCCACCTGATGCGAAGAACTGACTTATTGGAAAAGACCCCCATGCTGGGAAAGAGTGAAGGCAGGAGGAGAAGGGGACGGCAGAGGATGAGATGGTGGATGGCATCACCAACTCAATGGACACGAGTTTGAGTAAGCTCTGGGAGTTGGTGGAGGACATGGAGGCCTGGCATGCTGCAGTCCATGGGGTTGCAGAGTCAGACACGACTGAGCTAGTGAGCTGAACTGAAGTGAATGGCATGAGCACTAGACTGCTCTGCAGACCTTGGGATTTATCAAGATTTAAGTAAACATTTTTTTAAAGTTATTTTTCTTTAAATATTTCTGACCCACATCAGCTGAATCCAATGGCTTCTTCACATCCATGCTGGGAGAGAGATTTTAAATAGCCAGAATACTAAGATTGAGAGTTTTGTTGAATAAAGAAGCCAGAGCTTTGGGAAAGCCTCTGCTTTTAGTGAACCGATAGGGAATTCTGGGGTACAGCGATGTTGCAGGCTGGTGCCCCAATATATGTGACTAAAGGCACTCCTTTAGAAAAGCTTGCAAGAAGTCGTGGGATTAGCCAGCTACATGTCTTTTCATTTTGAAGTCTTTGGAGAGGAAGAGTTTTTAGAGCATATACTAGGTTTGGAACAGGTATAAATAATAGTTGTGATTAAAGCAGCTTTAGGATTCAGGGTGATTGGATTTGAGATGCTTGGATTACAATGCCTAGTATATCTTACTTTTGCTGTTAAGTAAAACCTAGAGGAAAGAAAGTAGATCTGAGCATCCTACTTGTGTCCTTCCATGTGCCTCAAATGTGGAAGTCCTTGACTGGATTTTCCATTTCCTTTCAGGCAGTTCTTTCCTGCTCACAGCTTTCCCAGATCGTCAGTGCACTGGATATTCTGAGCCAATAACAGTACTTCCCCTCCCCTCTCTCAGCTGATTCCTCAGCATTCTTGTGCCCCAGAAAGTCAATTTAAGCTATGGCTTCTGTCCAGTAAATTTTTCCATACTGTTAAACTCAGATTTTAAGAAGGCATTGGAATGATTTAGAGTAACTTTATTTTCTCTTAAATTGTGAGGTTATTTTGATTTCAGTTAGCAAATAAGGAAAGAGTATTAATTTCTATATTCTCTGTGTACTAGAACAATCTCAGGATAAAATTATAGAAGGCCTGGAATGGCCTTTTTCCCTATTGTTAACCCATATTCAGTTTCATCAGCTGTCTAATAAAGACAGGGTGTGCTGATGGATTTAAACAGATGATATGAACAGAGCTGTGTAGTTAGAGAAGTGGTTGGAATACAAATTTTGAGTAGCTGTCTATTGTGGCCACACCAGATTTTGAGTAATAATATATTAAGACTCTCCATGGTCAAGGAAAGGTCTTCCCTGTGGTTAAGTTCTTCCCTGTAGCTCAAAAGGTAAAGAGTTTGCCTGCAGTGCAGGAGACCAGGGTTCGATCCCTGGGTCAGGAAGATCCTCTGGAGAAGGGATTGGCAGTCCACTCTGGTATTCTTGCCTCGAGAATCCCATGGACAGAGGAGCCTGGCAGGGTACAGTCCGTGGGGTCGCAGAGTTGGACACGACTGAGCAACTAACACTAACACCAGGGTCATGGAACAGTGTGACTGGTCTGTTCAGTTCAGTTCAGTCACTCAGTCGGTTGGTCTGTATGTTGGCTCTAAACTCAAATGTGGTATCCTCAATCAGTGACATGGGATGGCCCTTCACCATAGGACCCAAACTAAATCAGTCTCAGTGGTATCCTTGGCCCATTTTTCGTGAGTCCAAGCTTGGCTGCCACTAACTTAAAGGCAAAAGGAGGAAACTGAGGGGAGAGGGTGTGCTGCGTAGTACTTTAGGTGGGTTTACTGAAACTCAAAACAGTGCAAGAGAAACCAGAACAAACTAGCAAGCAAGACAAAGCAAATAAACAATAACAACAAATAGCAACAAGCAGCCTTGCCTTTGAAGAGGACATTTCTGGTTGGTGGCTGTCCTCGTGCCTTCGTTACTTTTCCCAGGGGCCTTCCCATCATGGCCTAAAAGGGTCTTCAAGGGAGTAACTGCCCAGGGCTTTCTCTAGGTAGCTGGTCAGGTGGGCCATCAATGCTCCATCATAATTTGTATGCCATTTAGTCTGGGGAAATAACAGCAAAGCCCTATAGCCTTTGAGGCCTTTTTGCAACTGCCTCTGGTGTCCAAGGAAGGGAGAACTCAGTATCGCCAGGTGCACAACCAATGCTGTCCAAAGGGTCCTGACTAAAGTGCTAAAGGAGTAAAGAGGAAGGAGCAGCTCATTCTGTAGAGGCTGAGGGGCACACACAGGAAAATTATTATTTCATCTCTACTTTCCCGTCTTTGCTGTCTGAGGCAATGGCTTGAACAGTGTATGCTTGATTAATGTTTCTCAAGTCATGAAGGTGGCAGGAACAAGGGAGCCAGGAGAAAATGGGCCGATAAAGGACAGAAAGGCATCTTCAGGGATTTTATGTTCCTGTCAAGCTGCATTCTTCCCTGTTCAATTCCCAAAGGGCTGAGGTTTGGGCTGAAACCTAGCCAGATTGTCCAGATGGACCAAGAGTGAGCTGTAAGAGCAACTCTTATTCTTCCAGATCACAGCCTAAGCTGGATTCTTTTCTAATGGCCTGCTTAATCCAACTGTGGTTTTTCCTTGGTCTTCTGACCTAAGGGAGACGTAAGAAATGAAGATGTCACAGTCCGAGTACTCCATGTATCTGGAGAGAAGTTTTTCAAGCCTTTGTTCCTTACACCAAAAGCTCCCACCTGACAATACTATGACTGGCAGTCTCCTCAGCCATGACCTAGATATGAGTACAATTGGCTCTCTGTACTTGTGGGTTCTGCATCCATCACTTCAACCAACTGCAGATTGAAAATATTCAGAGAAAGAATTCCAGAAAGTTCCAAAAAGCAAAACTTGAATTTGCGGCTTGCCAGCAACTGTTTATGTAACATCTATATTGGAGATCATAAGTAATCTAGAGATAGTTTAAAGTATACAGGAAGATGTGCACAGGTTATGTGCAAATTATGCCCTTCTATATAAGGGACTTGAACATTTTCAGATTGTGGTCTCTGTTGGGTGGGTGGGTGAGATGGGGAGCATCTTAGAACTAATGCCCCATGGATACCAAGGGATGATTGTATACCTTTCTCGAGTGTTGGGGGAATGGAGAGAAAGCCTTGAGTTTTTCTGATGCTTGGATCACATCCCACACTCTACATTCCTTCTGTTTATTTCACTGTCTAAATATTTATGGAATCTGGTGACCATAAACTCTCACCTGTTCTATATTAATGGGCTACTAACTGGAGCCTGTCTCTCTTCACTGGCTCTTGTACCAATACTCCACAAAATGCAGCAGAACCATTTGAAAAAATATATTGATGTGATGTTGTCATCCCTCATCTATAACTTTGAATGTCTTGCTATTGCTTTCAGGATTTTAAAAAAAAAAAGCTCCTACCATGACCTGGAAACCCTGTCTAATCTATCTAGCATCCTTTTGTATTCTCTTTGACCCTTTGTCATGCTTCCCGAATACTGGGGTTTTTTCTGCCTGGAATGCTCTCTCACTCTCTCTTCTCCCTTCACTTTCTATGAGAGGATAAGTGGAGGATAAGCAGAAGTAAACTGAATAAACACAACTTCCCCAGGAACATTCTTTCTGATCCTGCCACCCACTTCATTTTAGGTCACTTTCTTTATTGTTTTGTGGTCTCTAAGAAAAATACTCTTTCTTTTTGAATTCTCGGCAGTTGGAAATTGTACATTCATCCAATAACCCACCAGATTACAAGCTCTATGAAAACAGGGCTTGTTGTTGTTCAGTCACCAAGTCATGTCCAACTTTTTGTGACCCCTGGACTGCAGCACGCCAGGCTTCTCTGTCCCTCACCATCTCCTGGAGTTTGCCCAGGGTCATATCCATTGAAATTGGTGATGCATCCAAGCATCTCATTCTCTGTTGCCCTCTTCTCCACAGGGCTTAACTTGGTTAATTATTTGATGAATGAGTGGGTCAGCCTCAATATATACAGGAAGGGGGGTAGTTCTTGAGGGAGATCTTTGAAACATCAGAAGCATTCTGACTGAAAAAAAAAAAAAAGAAATAAAACCCACATTCCACAGAGTTTTAAAACTACTCTGTTAAGGGAACGAAGATCATGGCATCCGGTCCCATCACTTCATGGGAAATTGATGGGGAAACAGTGGAAACAGTGTCAGACTTTATTTTTGGGGGCTCCAAAATCACTGCAGATGGTGACTGCAGCCATGAAATTAAAAGACGCTTACTCCTTGGAAGAAAAGTTATGACCAACCTAGATAGTATATTCAAAAGCAGAGACATTACTTTGCCGACTAAGGTCCGTCTAGTCAAGGCTATGGTTTTTCCTGTGGTTATGTATGGATGTGAGAGTTGGACTGTGAAGAAGGCTGAGTGCCAAAGAATTGATGCTTTTGAACTGTGGTGTTGGAGAAGACTCTTGAGAGTCCCTTGGACTGCAAGGAGATCCAACCAGTCCATTCTGAAGGAGATCAACCCTGGGTGTTCTTCGAAAGGACTGATGCTAAAGCTGAAACTCTAATACTTTGGCCACCTGATGGGGGAAGAACTGACTCATTGGAAAAGACTCTAATGCTGGGAGGGATTGGGGGCAGGAGGAGAAGGGGACAACCGAGGATGAGATAGTTGGATAGCATCACGGACTCGATGGACGTGAGTCTAAGTGAACTCCAGGAGATGGTGATGGACAGGGAGGACTGGCATGCTGCGATTCATGGGGTTGCAAAGAGTCGGACACGACTGAGCAACTGAACTACGCTGAACTGAAGGGAGTAGATGATAGCTTTTTTTTCTTTTCTGTTTTTCTACATTTTCCAGGCAGAAAAAATGGCAAAGCATTGAGAAAAGTGAGAATTGAGAAAAGGGCATTAGATCTGATGAGTTGCTTCTCTTTCCTAGTGACCTTTCATAGGTGAGTTTCAGTAAAGTAATAAAAGCCAAAACTGCGAGCAGTTTAAGGAGTAGGAGGTAAAGAAATGGCAGTGAATATAGATAGTACTTGACAAGTTTGTGGGTAAAGAGAGACAAAGCCGCCAGCTTGAGAAAGCAGCAGAATCAACAGAAAATTATTTAGTTGGATGAAAGTTTTTGTGATGATAGAGACAGAAAAAACCTATAGACTGAAGGGGAAGAAGCAGTGGAAGGAAACTGTGGAGGTTTATAAAGTTTTTGTCCTAAGATAAGAGGAAGGTGCATGACACCTAAGAGGTTGTTGTTGTTCAGCTGCTAAGTCATGTTCAACTCTGCAATCACACATATTGCAGCACGCCAGGCATGCCTATTCTTCACTATCTCTGGGAGTTTGCTTAGATTCATTTCCATAGAGGTGGTGATGCTATCTAATCTCATCCTCTGCCATCTTCTTCTTTTCCCTTTGGTCTTTCCCAGCATCAGGGGCTTTTCAATGAGTTGGCTTTTCGCATCAGATGGCCAAAGGATTGGAGCTTCAGTATCAGAGCTTCCAGTGAATATTCAGGGTTGATTTCCTTTCAGATTAACTGGTTTGATGCCCTTGCAGTCCAAGGGACTCCCAAGAATTTTCTCCAGCTTCACAATTCAAAAGCATCAATTCTTCAGCCCTCAGCCTTCTTTATGGTCCAACTCTCACATCTATACATGGCTATTGAAAAAACCATAGCTTTGACTATACAGACCTTTGCCAACAAAGTGATATCTCTGCTTTTTAGTACACTGTCTAGGTTTGTCATAGCTTTCTACGACAATTAAATTAAAAGACAGAGCGAGCATCTTTTAATTTCATGGCTGCAGTCACCATCTGCAGTGATTTTGGAGCCTAAGAAAATAAAGTCTGTCATTGTTTCCCCATCTATTTGCCATGAAGTGATGGGACCAGATGCCATGAGCTTAGTTTTCTGAATGCTGGGTTTGAAGCCAGCTTTTTCACTCTCCTTTTTCACCTTCATCGAGAGGCTCTTTAGTTTCTCTTCACTTTCTGCCATAAGGTTGGTATCATCTGCATATCTGAGGTTGCTATATTTCTCCGGGCAGTCTTGACTCCAGCTTGTGCTTCTTCCAGTCCAGCGCTTCTCATGATGTACTCTGCATACAAGTTAAATAAACAGGGTGACAATATACAGCCTTGACATAGTCCTTTCCCAATTTTGAACCAGTCCATTGTTCCATATCTGATTCTAACTATTGCTTCTTGATCTGCATACAGGTTTTGCAGGAGGTAGGTTGGGTGGTCTGGTATTCCCATCACTTGAAGAATTTTCCACAGTTTTTAGTGATCCACATAGTCAAAGGTTTTAGAGTAGTCAATAAAGCAGAAGTAGATGTTTTTCTGGAATTCTGTTGTTTTTCCTATGATCCAACGGATGTTGGCAATTTGGTCTCTGGTTCCTCTGCCTTTTCTAAGCCCATCTTGTACATCTGGAAGTTCTTGGTTCACAGACAGCTGAAGCCTAGCTTGAAGGATTTTGAGCATTACCTTGCTAGCATGTGAAATGACGGCACTTTGACCAGAAACTGGATGAAACAGAATATTCCACAAGTTTTGTTGCCCAGGGAGAAAAGGGAGGTGGCAAGGAATAATCTCATAACATAGAAGGCGTCTAGCCTTGTCTGCTGGGTTCATACTCGAAAATACAGAGGCACAAGTGACTTGTTAAAGGTCAGGTAGCCTTCCAGTGACTACAGCCCAGGACTGGCTACCAACCTGTGTCCTCTCATGCTGCAAGGATACCCAGGGCCCTGCAGCTGAGGAAGATTTTTCTGCTCTGTACCCAAGAGATTGTTCACACCTTAGATGGCAGATTCGATAGGAGGCGTGCATGTGTGTGTGCAGTCGAGTCTGACTCTTTGCAACTCCCTGGACTGTAGCCACCAGGCTCCTCTGAATGGATTAAAAACCATGCTAAAAAGTATTTGTGTAAAGAGTGGTTACTATTCTGAATAACAAAACTTGGGACATGCCCTCATTGGAGTTCCCAAATTTCCTTTAAAATCATAATTTGTAACCTAACTCAAGAGGTATTGTTAGTAATATAATTAGTTGAATGTCTACAACCACTCTAGCCGTTGTATTTGTGAGTTTGGTTGATACATTTTACTCACTGCCATTTAAGAGATTTATTTAGGATAAAGGGGAATGAGGAAACATGCCCTAAGATTGGGGGATGGAGGAATAGAAGGCTCTGCTATAGTTTTGGGTCTGTGCTAAGCTACAAATTGAAGAACTTTCAAGGGCCTTGATTTTCACATTTTACGTTCTAGGGACTTATTTTTATAATTTTTAAAAGGTTATGATGGTAAATTTTATGTTATTTTTATTTTCTCACAATAAGTTTTTAAAATGGGGGGAAGGTATGGTATTGGAAGAAGAAACAGCAATGTCTTAAGTTATACTCGGTCCCTTCTCCAGTCTATATTATCTGAAGGAACATGGCCATTAGTGAGTCAGTTTTGTGCAATGGTTCATCGTTATAACAGGTGTGCTTTTTAATCCCCTGAATGGACTGTAAACAAGAGGTAGGGAGACACATTTATAGTCCTGGATGTTCTAGGAAATTTTAAATGTACATTTTCTAGTAAATAATTAGATTGATCCAGATGGCCACACACGTTTGGCTCTCCATAAACATTGCTGACACATATTTTAATAGAACTATATCAATAAGAAAGGTGGGCTCTCATCAAACTTGAGCTGAGCTATGCAGAAGTCCATCTGAATCATAAACAAAGGTCTATGAATTTGACATATAGGCCCAGATGTTGAAGAGTATGTGGAATAAGAAGGACTTCCAGGAAGTTATTGAAAAACCAAGTTCCCATCCTCACAGAAGGCTTTTCAAGGTTAGTGGGTTTTGTTCATTTTACTGGAAGATCTGGGTGTGTATGTGTGTGTGATCAGTTGGGTTTGACTCTTTGCAACCCCATGGACTGTAGCCCACCAGGCTCTTCAGTCCATGGAATTTCCCAGGCAAGAATACTGAAGTAGGTTGCCATTCCCTACTCCAAGGGATCTTCCTGACTCAGAGATGGAACACAAGTGTCCTTCAATGGCAGGCAGATTTTTTTTTTACCACTGAGATTCATCTTCTCTTTAGAAACATAGATATCCACCTAGTGGACTATAATTTATCTAAGGCCAAACCTGGGGACCATTCTTACATCAGTTTCCCCACATCTTATGACCATCAGCACTTTCCCCTAATGCCCCAACACAAGCTAGGAAGTGACAACTGCCAGGACAAGGGCAGAGAATTACTTAGTTCCCCTTATATACTAGACTGTGAGTCCTTTGAAGACAGACTCCACTATGGTTTACACAGACGAGATGGTCAAATAATTGTTGGTGCTGTAAGAAAGCAGAGGAAGGTCAGAGCCACTTTTTCCTGAAAAGCCTTTTGAGCTGGCCCTATAAGGATTTTCTTTTTTCCTGGAAGGACCTGGTACAAACAATTAAGATAAATGTTTCTTTCTTTCTTTTTTTTTTTTTT
>SJYC01037715.1:0-15038 GCA_006408675.1 Madoqua kirkii
GAACAAGTAGGAAATGTGCTGACTTTGCCATTTTTGTGTCATCATATCACATAAAAAGTCAATAAAATAAATTTTAATCACTTGATCATATTTTACTATGTACTATGCATAATTATTTTTGTAATTTTGTATCTATAGAGTGTGTATAACTAAAATACTGTCAATAAATACCAACACTTAGTATCACGCTTACACTCACATGTATTTATGTCATTTTCTCCTTTAGACTACATGTTATAACTCTGTTATGTAATCATAAGTTAGAGGTTGTTTGGAAATAATGCTATCAAAGCTTGTCTTTAGAGTATTGTAAAGGCTTATTTTACTTAGAATTTTAGCAGGCTTTAAAAATTATTTATTTATATATGTATTGAGTTCAGTTCAGACACTCAGTCGTGTCTAACTCTTTGCTACCCCAAGAAGAGCAGCACGACATGACTTCCTGTCCATCATCAACTCCCAGAGGCCATCAAAACCCCACATCCATTGAGTAGGTGATGCCATTCAACCATGTCATCCTCTGATGTCCACTTCTCCTTCTGCCCTCAATCTTCCCAGCATCAGAGTCTTTTCAAATGTGTCAGCTCTTTGCATCAGGTGGACAAAGTATTGGAGTTTCAGCTTCAGTATCAGTTGTCCATCATCAACTCCCAGAGGCCATCAAAACCCCACATCCATTGAGTAGGTGATGCCATTCAACCATGTCATCCTCTGATGTCCACTTCTCCTTCTGCCCTCAATCTTCCCAGCATCAGAGTCTTTTCAAATGTGTCAGCTCTTTGCATCAGGTGGACAAAGTATTGGAGTTTCAGCTTCAGTATCAGTCCTTTCAAAGAACACCCAGGGCTGATCACTTTTAGGATTAACTAGTTGGATCTCCTTGCAGTTCAAAGGACTCTCAAGAGTCTTCTCCAATACCACAGTTCAAAAGCATCAATTCTTTGGCAATCAGCTTTCTTTATATTCCAATTCTTGCATTAATACATGACCACTGGAAAAACCATAGCCTTGACTAGAAGGACCTTTGTTGACAAAGTAATGTATCCACTTATCAATATGCTATCTAGGTTAGTCATAACTCTCCTTCCAAGAAGAAAGTGTCTTAATTTCACCACTGAAATCACAATCTGCACTGATTTTGACAGGCAGAAAAATTAAATCAGTCACTGTTTCCTAATCTATTTGCCATGAAGTGATGGGACCAGATGCCAAAATTTTAGTTTTCAGAATGTTGAGCTTAAAACCAACTTTTTCACTCTCCTCTTTCATTTTCATAAAGAAAATGAAAGTTCTTCACTTTCTGCCATACGGTGGTGTCATCTGCATATCTTAGGTTATTGGTATTTCTCCCGGCAATCTTAATTCCAGCTTGTGCTTCCTCCAGCCCAGTATTTCTCATGATGTACTCTGCATATAAGTTAAAAAAGCAGGGTGACATTATACAGGCTTGATGTACTCATTTTCTGAATTGGAACCACTCTATTGTTTCATAGCCAGCTCTAACTGTTGCTTCCTGAGCTGCACACAGGTTTCTCAAGAGGCAGGTCAGGTGGTCTGGTATTTTCATCTCTTGAAAAATTCTCCACAGTTTATTGTGACCCACACAGTCAAAGGCTTTGGCATAGTCAATAAAGTAGAAACAGATGTTTTTCTGAAACTCTCTTGGTTTTCTGATGATCCAGCAGATGTTGGCAATTTGATCTCTGGTTCCTCTGCCTTTTCTAAAACCAGCTTGAACATCAGGAAGTTCATGGTTCACATAATACTGAAGCTTGACTTGGATAATTTTGAGCATTACTTTATTAGCATGTGAGATGAGTGCAATTGTATGGTATTCTGAGCATTCTTTGGCATTACCTTTCTTTAAAACTGGAATGAAAACTGATCTTTTCCAGTCTAGTGACCACTGCTGAGTTTTCCAAATGTGCTAGCATATTGAGTGCAGCACTTTTACAGCATCATCTTCCAGGACTTGAAATAACTCAGCTGGTATTCCATCACCTCCACTAGCTTTGTTCGTAATGATGCTTCTTAAGGCCCACTTGAGTTCACATTCCAGGATGTCTGGCTCTAGGTGAGTGATCACACCATCGTGATTATCTGAGTCATGAAGATCTTCTTTTTACAGTTCTTCAGTGTATTATTGCCACCTCTTCTTAATATAGTCTGCTTCTGTTAGTTTCATACCATTTCTGTCCTTTATTGAGCCCATCTTTGCATGAAATTTTCCCTTGGTATCTCTAATTTTCTTGAAGAGCTCTCTAGTCTTTCCTATTCTATTGTTTTTCTCTAATTCTTTGCATTGATCACTGAGGAAGCCTTTCTGATCTCTCCTTGATATTCTTTGCAAATCTGTATTCAAATGGGTATATCTTTCTTTTTTTCCTTTGCTTTTCTCTTCCCTTCATTTCACAGCTATTTGTAAGGACTCTTCAGACAACCATTTTCCTTTTTTTCATTTTTTTCCTCTCTTGGGGATAATCTTGATTCCTGTCACCTGTACATGGTTGCAAACCTCCATGCATAGCTCTTCAGGCACTCTGTCTGTCATATCTAGAACCTTAAATCTATTTCTTTCTCCATCTTTGGCTGCAAAGAATATAATCAATCTGATTTTGGTGTTGACCATCTGGTGATGTACATGTGTAGAGTCTTCTCTTGTGTTGTTGGAAGAAGGTCCTCTAAACCATGCGTTCTCTTGGAAAAACTCTATTAGCTTTGTCCTGCTTCATTCCATACTCCAAGGTCAAATTTGCCTGTTACTCAATGTGTTTCTTGACTTCCTTGGATATGACAATATATGCAAATATATTTCATATCTCTCTTTAATATTTATACATACACACATTATAACATGGGAGGAATTTATATAACATGTAAATATGTTATATATTTATATGACTCCATTATTTTTGAGATCTGATGCAGAGAACTGACTCATTGGAAAAGACCCTGATCTGGGAAAATTGAAGGCATGAGGACAAGGGGAAGACAGAGGATAAGATGGTATTACTAACTGAATGAATATAATTTGAGCAAGCTCCAGGAGTTGGTGATGAACAAGGAAGCCTAGTGTGCTGCAGTCCATGGGGTTATAAAGAGTTGGACATGACTAAGTGACTGAACTGACCTGGTGTTCTTCATGCTTTGCCATGCTTTGCCATTTGCTTCTATACTACTTCCCAGTTTAGGGGGAGCACAAAATGAATGTAGAGAAATTAATTCTTTTAAAAATAACAACTGTGTACATAAGAAGGTTTTCCAAATTTCATAGCCCTAGAGATTAGTTTTCTGTATTCCAAATGGTTTTCCTTGAATGTTTACTTCCTCATACTTGAATAATTTTATTTTTGTTAATATAATTTTATTTAGCTTTCAAATAGGAAAATGAAAATAAGTAAACATAAAGAACAGACATGAATTTGTACAAGATCCAGGAGTTTGTGCTGGGCAGGGAAGCCTGGCATGCTATAGTTCATGGGGTCTCAATGATTTGGACATGACTGAGTGACTGAACTGAATGGATGCCCTTCATGCTTAGCCACTTGGATTCTTTCTCATTCATTTGTGTATTCTCTACAGAGCACCTTGCTCCTTATTGTAGCTGAACATTATCACACAGAAAATACTTACCCTTCTTACTTCCATCATATAATGCTTCTATACTACTTCCCAGATAGGAAACAGAAACATGAACTCTCCAGATAAGTAAGTACTCAATCTTCTACTGGAGATCAGTGGAGAAATAACTCCAGATATAATGAAAAGATGGAGCCAAAGCTAAAACAACACCCAGTTCTGAATATGACTGGTGATAGAATTAAAGTATAATGCTGTAAAGAGAACCTGTGTAGGAACCTGATATGTTAGGTCCAGGAATCAAAGAAAACTGGAAGTGGTCTAACAGAAGATGGCAAGAGTAAAGGTTGACATTTTAGGAATCAGTGAGATAAAATGGACTAGAATGGGTGAATTTAATTCAGATGACATTATATCTATTACTGTGGGCAAGAATCTCTTAGAAGAAACGGAGTAGTCATCATAGTCAACAAAAGAGCCCAAGATGCAGTACTTAGATGCAATTTCAAAAATGAGAGAATAATCTCTGCCCATTTCCAGGGCAAACCATTCACTTTCACAGTAATCCAAATTTATACCCTGACCAGTAATGTTGAAGAATCTGAACCTCCAAGACCTTCTAGAACTACTACCCCAAAAAGATCTCCTTTTCATTATTGGGGACTGGAGTGCAAAATATGAAGTCAGGATACACTTTGAGTAACAGGAAATTTGGCCTTGCAGAACAGAATGAAACAGGGCAAAAGCTAATAGAGTTTCGCCAAGAGAATGCACTGGTCATAGCAAACATCCTCTCCCAACAACACAAGAGAAAACTCCACACATGAACATCACCAAATGGTCAATAACAAAATCAGATTGATCATATTATTTGCATCCAAACAAGGAGAAGCTCTATACAGTCAACAAAAAATGACTGAGACTGACTGTGGCTCAACCATGAGTTTCTTACTGCCAAATTCAGACTGAAATTGAAGAAAGGAAGGAAAACAACCAGAGGGAAAACCATATCATTCAAGTATGACCTAAACCAAATCCCTTATGATTATACAGTGGACGTGAGAAATAGATTCAAGGATTAGATCTGATAGACAGAGTCCCTGATGAACTATGGACAGAAGTTCATGATACTGTACAGGAGACAGGGAGAAAGACCAACCCTAAGAAAAATAAATGCCACACACACACAAAAAAAGAGGCATAATGGCTATCTGAGGAGGCCTTACAAATAGCTATGAAAAGAAGAGAAATGAGAAACAAAGAAAAAAAAGAAGAGATATAGCCATTTGAATGCAGAGTTTGAAAGAATAGCAGAACTAAAAAAGCCTTCCTGAGTGATCAGTGCAAAGAAATAGAACAAAACAATAGAATGGAAAGACTAGAGATTTCTTCAAGAAAATTAGAGATACCAAAGGAATATTTCATGCAAAGATGTACTCAATAAAGGATGAAAATGGTATGGATCTAACAGAAGCAGAATATATTAAGAATAATATCTTATTGTATTGGCAAGAATACACAGAAGAACTATAAAAAAAAATCTTCATGACAAAGATAATCACGATGATATGATCATTAACCTAGAACCAGACATCGTAGAATGTGAAGTCAAGTGGGCCTTATGAAATACCACTAAGAAAAAAGCTAGTGAAGTTGATGGAATTCAGTAGAGCTATTTCAAATCCTAAAAGTTATGGTGAGAAAATGCTGTAATCAATATGGCAGCAAATTTAGAAAATGCAACAGTGGTCACAGGACTAGAAAAATTCAGTTTTCATTCCAATCCCAAAGAAAGTCAATGCTAAAGAATTCTCAAACTACGGCACACTTGCATGCATCTTACTTGCTAGTAAAGGAAAGCTCAAATTTCTTCTTTAAGCCAGGCTTCAACAGTATGGGAACCATGAAATTGCAGATATTCAAGCTGGTTTTAGAAATGCAGAGGAATTAGAGATCAAATTGCCAACATCAGTTAAATTATCAAAAAAGCAAGAGAGTTCCAGAAAAAAAAAATCTATTTCTGCTTTATTGACTATACCAAGCTTTTCACTGTGTGGATCACAAAAAAATCTGGAAAATTCTTAAAGAGGTAGGAATGCCAGACAACTTGAACTGCCTCTTGAGAAACCTATATGCAGGTTAGGAATCCACAGTTAGAACTGGACATGGAACAGAGTGGTTCCAAATAGGGAAAGTATATTTTGACACTCTGCTTATTTAACTTATATGCAGAGTACATCATGAGAAATGCTGGGCTGGAAGAAGCATAAGCTGAAATCAAGATTTCCAGGAGAAATATCAATAACCTCAGATATGCAGATGACACAACCATATGGCAGAAAGTGAAGAAGAAATAAAGAGCCTCTTGAAGAGGTAAAAGAGCAAAATGACAAAGTTGGTTAAAATTCAGCATTCAGAAAATTAAGATCATGGCATCTTTTCCCTTCATTTCATGGCAAATAGATAGAAAAACAATGGCAACAGTGGCAGACTTTATTTTTGGGGGTTCCCAAATCCTGCAGTTGATGACTGCAGCCTTGGAATTAATGTTATGACCAACCTAGACAGTATATTTTAAAAAAAGAGAGAGAGAGAGAGATTACTTTGCCAACAAACGTCTGTCTAGTCAAGGCTGTGGTTTTTTTCAGTGTTCATGTATGGATGTGAGAGTTGGACTATAAAGAAAGCTGAGATCCGAAGAATTGATGCTTTTGAGATATGCTCTTTCCCATAATTCAGTCTGTTTTAATCAGATATATGTATGTATAGAATATTTATGAACCCTTAATGGTCGAGAGGAGTTACCCCATGCCCAAGGTCAGGGGCGGTGGCTGACAGGAGCTACCCTGGGTCTGAGGTCACGGTCGGTGGCTGAGAGGAGTAATCCCACTTCAAAGGAGCAATTGCTGCAAGGGCACAGGAAGGCCTAGAGGATGAGGCCATGTTCAAGGTCAGGAGGAGTGGCAGTGAGGAGATACCCCTCATCCAATATAAGGACCAATGGCTGCACTTTGCTGGAGCAGCCATGAAGACATACACCACGTCTAAGGTAAGAGAAAACCAAGTAAGATGGTAGGTGTTGCAAAAGGGCATCAAAAGACAGACACACTGAAACCGTAATCACAGAAAACTAGTCAATCTAATCACACTAGGACCACAGCCTTGTCTAACTCAATGAAACTAAACCATGCCCTGCGGGACCACCCAAGATGGGCAGGTCATGGTGGAGAGGTCTGACAGAATATGGTACACTGGAGAAGGGAATGACAAACCACTTCAGTATTCTTGCCTTGAGAACCCCATGAATGGTATGAAAAGGCAAAATGATAGAATACTGAAAGAGGAAATCCCCAGGTCGTTAGGTGCACAAAATGCTAATGGAAATCCGTGGAGAAATAACTCCAGAAAGAAAGAAGGGATAGAGCCAAAGCAAAAACAATACCCAGTTGTGAATGTGACTGGTGATAGAAGCAATGTCCAATGCTGTAAAGAGCAATACTGCATAGGAACTTGGAATATCAGGTCCATGAATCAAGGCAAATTGGAACTGGTCAAAAAGGAGATGGCAAGAATAATGTCAACATTCTAGGAATCAGCAAGCTGAAGTTTAATGGCTCTATGAAGACCTAAGACATTTTAGAACTAACATTAAAGATGCATTTTTCATTATAGGGGACTGGAATGCAGAAATAGGAAGTCAAAAAACACCTGGAGTAATAGGCAAATTTGGCCTTGGAATGCGGAATGAAGCAGGGCAAAGGCGAATAGAGTTTTGCCAAGAGAACGCACTGGTCATAGCACCTTCTTCCAACAATGCAAGAGAAGATTCTACACATGAACATCACCAGATGGTAAACACCAAAATCAGATTGATTATATTCTTTGTAGCTAAAGATGGCGAAGCTCTATACAGTCAGCAAAAACAAGACAGGGAGATGACTGTGGCTCAGAGAATGAGATCCTTATTGCCAAATTCAGACTGAAATTGAAGAAAGTAGTGAAAACAACAAGATCATTCAGGTATGACCTAAATCAAATCCCTTATGATTATACAGTGGAAGTGAGAAATAAATTTAAGGGACAAGATTGATAGAGTGCTGGATAAACTATGGAATGAGGTTCATGACATTGTAGAGGAGACAGGGACCAAGACCATCCCCATGGAAAAGAAATTCAAAAAAGCCAAATGGCTGTCTGAGGAGGCCTTACAAATAGCTCTGAGAAGAGAGGTGAAAATCAAAGGAGGAAAGGAAAGATATAAGCCTCTGAATGCAGTGTTCCAAAGATAACAAAGAGAGATAAGAAAGCCTTCTTTAGTGATCAATGCTAAGAAATAGTGGGAAACAACAGAATGTGGAAGACTAGAGATCTCTTCAAGAAAATTTGAAAAGAAAAAAAGAAGAAGAAAAGAAAATTAGAAATATCAAGGGAATATTTCATGCAAAGTTGGGCTCGTTAAAGAACAGAAATGGAATGGACCTAAAAGAAGCAGAAGATATTAAGAAGAGGTGGCAAGCATACACAGAAGAGCCGTACAAAAAACATCTTCACGACCCAGATAATCATGATGGTGTGATCACTCATCTAGAGCCAGACATCCTGGAATGTGAACTCAAGTGGGTCTTAAGAAGCATCGCTACGAACAAAGGTAGTGGAGGTGATGGAATTACAATAGAGCTATTTCAAACCCTGAAGGATAATGTGGTGAAAGTGCTGGACTAAATATGCAAACACATTTGGAAATCTCAGCACTGTCCACAGGACTGGAAAAGGTCAGATTTCATTTGTCTCAAAAAAGGCAATGCCAAAGAATGATCAAACAACCACACAATTGCACTCATCTCACATGCTAGTAAAGTAATGCTCAAAATTCTCCAAGCCAGGCTTCAGCAATATGTGAACTGTGAACTTCCAGCTGTCCAAGCTGGTTTTATAAAAGGCAGAGGAACCAGAGATCAAATTGCCAACATCTACTGCATCATCAAAAAGGCAGGAGAGTTCCAGAAAAGCATCTATTTATGCTTTATTGACTATGCCAAAGCCTTTGACTGTGTGGATCACAATAAACTGTAGAAAAGTCTGAAACAGATGGGAATACCAGACCACCTGACTTGCCTCTTGAGAAACCTATATGCAGATCAGGAAGCAACAGTTAGAACTGGACATGGAACAACAGACTGGTTCCAAAAAGGAAAAGGAGTACGTCAAAGCTGTATATTGTCACAGTGCTTATTTAACTTATATGCCAAGTACCTCATGAGAAATGCTGGGCTGGAGGAAATACAAGCTGGAATCCAGATTGCCAGGAGAAACATCAATAACCTCAGATATGCAGATGATACCACCTTTATGAAAGAAAGTGAAGAGGAACTCAAAAGCCTCTTGATGAAAGTGAAATAGAAGAGTGAAAAAGGTAGCTTAAAGTTCAACATTCAGAAAATGAAGATCATGGCATTCGGTCCCATCACTTCATTGGAAATAGATGGGGAAACAGTGGAAACAGTGTCAAGCTTTATTTTGTGGGGCTCCAACATCACTGCAGATGGTGACTGCAGCCATGAAATTAAAAGACGCTTACTCCTGGAAGGAAAGTTATGACCAACCTAGATAGCATATTGAAAAGCAAATACATTACTTTGCCAGCAAAGGTCTGTCTAGTTAAGGTTATGTTTTTTCCAGTAGTCATGCATGGATGTGAGAATTGGACTGTGAGGAAAGCTGAGTACTGAAGAATTTATGCTTTTAAACTGTGGTGTTGCAGAAGACTATTGAGAGTCCCTTGGACTGCAAAGAGATCCAACCAGTCCATTCTGAAGGAGATCAGCCCTGGGTGTTCTTTTGAAGGAATAACGCTAAAGCTGAAACTCCAGTACTTTGGCTACCTAAAGTGAGGAGTTTACTTATTGGAAAAGACTCTGATGCTGAGAGGGATTGGGGGCAAGAGTAAAAAGGGACGAGAGGATGAGATGGTCGGATGGCATCATCAACTTAATGGACGTGAGTTTGAGTGAACTCCAGGGGTTGCTGATGGACAGGGAAGCCTGGCAGGTTGCAGTTTATGGGATTGCAAAGAGTCAGACACGACTGAGCAACTGAACTGAACTGAGCTGAATGGGCTCCTGACTGCCTGAGATCACTCAGAACACAGTTGAACATCCAGGGCACATATGCCAGAGTTGGAGAAGCCTCTGTGGTTAGTTTGTACTTGCTGTGTGCCTAGGACATATGCACCAGAGTTGGAAAAGTCTCTGGTTGTTTTGTTGCATATCTGTTAGCTTTCTGGGGGTAGCACTGGGATGTGTCTGGGGAGGGATTTAGAGATCAGCTTGAATCTTTTTCAGCTAGGCCATTACTCATTATTCATGCCTAACTTCCTACCTAACAGTAATAAAATGCTAATGTTTTGAGAACTATCAGAACAAAGCCCAGGGAAAAATCTCTGGAATGATTCAAATAAATCTAAAGATTATATAACTTTAAAATTGCTCATATAATAAATGGTGAAATATATTTCCAAATGTATTAAAAATCACGGTTTATAGTACTCACTAAATGCAGAGATGCAAAGTTTAGATGTGGCATCTTTAGGTGTTACTATTCAGTGACCTCAATCCTTCTCACTTTTGTTTCTGGAATGTTCCTTCAAACGTCTTAATTTGACAGTGAAGGATATATTGATATGTGTGGAGGATATATATATATATATATATATATATAATATATATATATATATAGAATTGAAATAAATTTTCCTTGCATCTGCTACTTTGAAACTTTTTGCTATGTTATTCATGGTTTTTTTTTTGTTTGTTTGTTTGTTTTTCTCAATTTGGAAATTTTATTCAACCAGCAACTTTACTTGAATGATGATTTTGCCCTTCACTGGAAAATAGTAGACAGTCTGTGGTGCTCTTCAACATTCTGCCTGTAAGGTCATTGAATTTCATTTACTACTCATCATGTTTAAAATTTACTCATTGTCAATGATGTAAAAGAATCCCCATATACATTATTCCATTGGGTCTTCATTCCCTCAAGGTAGCTAATGTGTGTGTGTGTGTGTGTGTGTGTGTGTGTGTGTGTTTTAAAGTTAATAGGAGTTATTTACTATTTAGAAAAACTGAACAACACATTCTCCAAGTCTGCAACTGGTGACTTGAAGAATTGAAATTTGAACTGCGGCACTTGGATATTAGCGCTTCCATTTTCAAAAGCCATGCTGTAGAGCCATATATTTAATACATAATTAGTAAATAATTCAAATTTTAAAAATTTTCTGCAGCATCTTTCCTCTTGTTTCTTTGTCAGCCATTTAATGCATATCAATCTATTGCAAAAACAAAATTGTGTTAGGAGACAGAATGAGCTGAAGGGACAGAAAGGAACATATTATTTAATTATGTTAAGGACTGTGTAAATGGGGGTTCAGGATTGGGAACTCATGTACACCCATGGCAGATTCATGTCAATGTATGGCAAAACCAATAGAGTATTGTAAAGAAAAGTAAATAAATATATATATATATATAAACACAAGGTAAAAATAAAATAAAATAAAGATAGAATTTATTTCACTTCCCATCTGAAATTGCATTTGTGGCCCGAATATGGACAAAGATAATATAAATCTTAAAAACCTGATCTTTATGCTATATGTGAAAGATACTTGATTTTGAAATCAGATATAGGTTGAATCAATTTCTCTGACAATATTTAATTGAATTAAAGATTATCTTTGTTCATAAAACCAAAGGAAATAGCACCCTGACTCAATACTTTTAGAAATTAAATGATAAATATAGTATACACATCAACACTTTGCTTATGTTCAGTAAATACAATTTTTCCTTCAATGTTTCTTCCTTGTGTCCATGTTCTAAAGAGAACACACTCAGGTCAAGGTATCTGGATCAGTGCACAATATTTTCCATTTTTATGTTTATTTGCTAATAAAGTCATTCATTCAACAAATATTTATTGAAAGCACCTCACTTTTCATCTAGTGAAGCTATATATATTTCTATTCCACAAGAAGATGGATATTTGATATTAAATAACAAATTTGTGAAAGTGATTTTGTGAATTTAAGTTACATAAAGTGGTTTATGAGGACACTCAACTGAAAATATGAGGCTTTTCTCAGTATTCTATAAAAATAAATTTAGGTAATTTAATTTTAATAAGGATGCTGTCATCTACATATCTGATTATTGATATTTCTCCCGGCAATCTTGATTCCAGCTTGTGCTTCTTCCAGCCCAGCGTTTCTGATGATGTACACTGCATATAAGTTAAATAAGCAGGGTGAAAATATACAGCCTTGATGTACTCCTTTTCCTATTTGGAACTAGTCTGTTGCTCTATGTCCAGTTCTAACTGTTGCTTCCTGACCTGCATATAGGTTTCTCAAGGGACAGGTCAGATGGTCTGGTATTCCCATCTCTTTCAGAAATTTCCACAGTTTATTGTGATACACCCAGTCAAAAGTTTTGGCATAGTCAATAAAGCAGAAATAGTTTTGTTTTGTTTTGTTTTTTTTTTCTGGAACACTCTTGCTTTTTTCATGATCCACAGATGTTGGCTATTTGATTTCTGTTTACTCTGTCTTTTCTAAAATCATCTTGAACATCTGGAAGTTCATGGTTTATGTATTGCTGAAGTCTGGCATGGATAATTTTGAGCATTACTTTACTAGCATGTGAGATGAGTTCAATTGTGTAGTAGTTTGAGCATTCTTTGGCATAGCCTTTCTTTGAGATCAGAATGAAAACTGATCTTTTCCAGTCCTCTGGCCACTGCTGAGTTTTCCAAACGTGCTGGCATATTAAGTCCAGCACTTTTACAGCATCATCTTTCAGGATTTGAAATAGCTCCACTGGAATTCCATCACCTCCACTAGCTTTGTTCATAGTGATGCTTTCTAAGGCCCACTTGACTTCACATTCCAGGATGTCTGGCTGTAGGTGAGTGATCATACCATTGTGATTATGTTGGTCATGAAGATCTTTTTTGTATAGTTCTTCTGTGTATTCTTGACACCTCTTCTTAATATCTTCTGCTTCTGTTGGGTCCATACCATTTGTGTCCTTTATCAAGCCCATCTTTGCATGAAATATTCCCTTGTTATCTCTAATTCTCCTGAAGAGATCTCCAGTCTTTCCCATTCTGTTGTTTTCCTCAGATATGCAAATAGCATCACCCTTATGGGAGAAAGTGAAGAGAAACTAAAAAGCCTCTTGATGAAAGTGAAAGAGGAGGGTGAAAAATTTGGCTTAAAGCTCAACATTCAGAAAACAAAGATCGTGGCATCTGGTCCCATCACTTCATGGGAAATAGATGGGGAAACAGTGTCAGACTTTAATTTGGGGGCTCCAAAAGCACTGAAGATGGTGACTGTAGCCATGAAATTAAAAGTCGCTTAGTTCTTTGAAGTAGAGTTGTGAACAACCTAGATAGCATATTGAAAAGCAGAGACATTACTTTGCCAACATAGGTCTGTCTAGTTAAGGCTATGGTTTTTCCAGTGGTTGAGTATGGATGTGAGAGCTGGTCTGTGAAGAAAGCTGAGTGCTGAAGAATTGATGCTTTTAAAGTGTGGTGTTGGAGAAGACTCTTGAGAGTCCCTTGGATTGCAAGGAGATCCAACCAGTTCATTCTGAAGATCAGTCCTGGGTGTTCTTTGGATGGAATGATGCTAAAGCTGAAACTCCAGTACTTTGTCCACCTCATGCGAAGAGTTGACTCATTGGAAAAGACTGATGCTGAGAGAAATTGGGGGCGGAAGGAAAAGGGGATGACAGAGAATAAGATGGCTGGATGGCATCACGGACTCAATGGACGTGAGTTTGAGTGAACTCCAGAAGTTGGTGATGGACAGGGTGGCCTGGCATGCTGCAATTCATGGGGTCATAAACAGTCAGATAAAACTGAGCAATTGAACTAAACTGAACTGAATTTCAATAAAAGCCAAAGTCAAAACTCTGCTTTATAGAGCGTTACTTGAAAAATAATGAAGATTAAGCATAAGGAACTGTCAGAAAAATTATTGGGATTATTATTTTCTAGAATAAAACAATGACAATAGTAATTATTTTATTGTTAAATAAAGTTAGTATTTGATATGGAAAAGGTATTTCTGAACTACTCATAAAAATATTGCATCAAAGTCTAATTTTTTTCAAGCAAAAATTATAGACATTTAAAATTGGTGGGCAGATTGTACATATACATCTTCGTTTAGTTAAATGGGAAATAAATGAATATTTAAATAAAAAATGTGCATAGGTTTTGAAAAGGCATCCTCCAGAGATACAAGAGGTCAATAAATGTGTAAGATTTTAAATATTCTGGTAATATTTGCAAAGACTTCAAAGCGCTGTCCTGAAACCAAACTTGTTCTTATATGAACAAGTAATATAAACACAGTCTAGAAGATTATATGAAAACATCAGTTACTTTTCCCCATATGTCAGCTGACTGTGTATACCAAAGTTCTTTCTTTTTTCTTCTTTATCTCCTTATTTATTTGATAAAATTAACTCCTTCATTAGTCCCACTGTATGTAGTTCTCATAGGAGGCAAGAATGATCTGAAACATTTTAGCAGAAATTGAAAAACAAATACCAAACTGGGAATTAGACTAGTGGAAACAGCCTTCGAAATGGTGGGCATTAAATGATGACAAATACAAATGGAATACAGTTTTATTAGCAGAGGTTCTTTTGATCTTCTTGAACCCTTGTCAGATGAGTAATGATCAGCTCACAAGGCAGAAAGGAGATACAGCTAGGTATTAAGATGTAGAAACTGAGTGATCCTGGAAGCCTGCAAGTGAGAAACATGTTCTCTTATTGCTCCTGTCTTCCCTGCCAGAAGAAAGATTCTAACTGCAAGTCTAGAATCACCCAGGCCACAAAACATGTATACAGCATTTAGATTGAGCTTGGTTATTTGGGACTGATGGAAAAGTTAATGTGCAATAAAACTTTGGCCATGTTTATACCAGATTCAAGCAAAAACTCCAGTAAAAACTGTTATTTTGCCCAAACTGTATATCTGTAGAGCATACTGGATTCAGTCTGCAAGGCTGTGCATAGATACATCTTTCTCTATTTCTTCTCTGTGATTTGCATTATCATGACTACATAAAAATAAATCAGTAAGGCACAGTTTAGCCTAGGTAATAATTTAGATATATTCAGCACCACTTGTTTAAGATATTAGATTTTCTGCATCATATATTCTTGCCTCCTAGTTTGTTTGATTGACTATAATGACCTGGATTTATTTCTGAGCTCTCTATTCTATTCCATTAGTCTATGTATTTGTTTTTGTTCCAATATCAGGCTGTTTTCCTTATTGTAGTTTTGTAGCATAGACTGAAGTTTCAAAAATTTGTCTTTCTCTTCTCAAGATTGCTTTGTCTATATAAGATTCTTTGTGTTTACCTAAAAATATCA